>BMAO01038330.1:0-20486 GCA_019973975.1 Trichonephila clavata | reverse complement strand
AAATTGTTTTATGAAAAAGAATTTGGTATTTTAAATGCTAGTTCAGATGCAAGTTGGGGAAATGCAGAAAATGGAAAATCATTTTCTGGTGGTGTAATCTTACTTGGTAATTCATTAATTTTTATGGAAATGTCGTAAACAGAAAAGTGTTAGTCTATCAACATGTGAAGCAGAGTTATTTTCTATTTCTGAAATTTGTAAAGATATAATTTGGACTGTAAATTTGTTAACTGAATTAAAATGTAAACAATTTATAAGTAATGCTGTAACTTTAAATTCAGATAGTCAAGCAGCAATTCAGTGGATTAAGGGTAACCGTTCTTCAAATAAATCAAGGCATATGAATTTACGTTTTCATTTTGTGAAAGATTTAATTGAAGATACTGCAATAAAATTGGAATACATTCAAACTGATGTTTTAATTGCAGATTTTCTTACTAAAGCCACGAATGTACAAAAGTTACAATATTCAATGGAAAAATTTTCATTACTCTCATGATTTTTATGTCACTGTATTTGTTATATTTTATGTGTATTATGTATATGTGTTTATGATATTGTTCTTGTGTTTGAAAAAAAAAATGTATCACTCGCAGGAGGGGTGTGTTGGGTTGAAGCGAGCGAACTATTTTTTCTGGCGTAAGGATATCTGTGTGATGCGCCCACGCGTTCTTTTTTCCCGCTTAATCCAACGCACTTCTTCTACGGGGACCACACGATCTACACGCTGTGTGCTATGAACATTATTTATGCTGTGTGCAGAATTCTTAATTGTTTTATTTAATTGTCCATAATAAAAGTGTGCTGTCCAGAAGAGGCCTGAAAAATTATTTTTACAAAAAGAACAACACTTTTTAATAAGTAAAATTCGCAACACTATACACAAACAAAAGGAAAGAATTTAGGGGAATTCCTTACAAGTTTGAAATTACTTTCAACGGAGTTGCCATGATTACAGCTATGTAACAATCTTTTATATTTATACCTCAATTATGGGAGAAATTATCGCAAGCTCGACTTGCTTGGTGGTCAAGACGTGAGGGTCCTCTGAGCTCAAGGGCCCCTGTGCACGGCACTACCTAGCCCATTGGTAGTTACGCCACTGTACTTTATTAAATTTATATAAGAATTTTTTTTGTTACATGTCTTAAACCGTTTTTAAATAAAATTATTGAACTGAATCGGAAATAAAGAACTGACCTGAAATATTTCAGGAAAGAGAATAATTTAAATCACATTACACTATTCATTCCATTAATTTTATAAATTTCTCTTGTCATTAAACTGTTTAAAAAAGGATTTTGATGCAATTTAGTATTGAAGAATATCACAGAAAATTGTTTTGCATGTATATATATATATATATATATATTTATATACATATATAAAGGTTTTTGCCTTAACTAAAACTTATACTTTTATAAAATTCAAATGAAAAACTGATGTTCCTCAAAACAGAAACGAAACAGCGGAAAAAAAGCAGTTTCTTTGTACAACTAGAATGTCGGGCACAGTTTTCATGTAATTGAAAACTGCCATGGGGTGGGCAGTAAAAGAGGGGTCAGTTGTCATATAAATAGTCTTCAGTTGGTTGTAAACTGGACCCTCCAAGAACAAAAATAGAAGGCGAAAGAGGGGGGGTTCCTGTCTCGAGCTCCCTTTGCACTTAGAATCCCTCCTCAACTGTTGTAGAAGAGGCTTGTATGATTCTGTGACGTCATTTTCTTTCATCATGACAGCTTTCGGAACATAATCATCAGAAAATGGGATCAAGTAAATGGAAATTTGGAAAAATATTAGCTTGAAAAAAATGTTTATTTCAAAGTCAAGAAAATATTGAAAATTAAGAAAAAAAGGCATATAATTTATCTTTTATGAAGGAACTATTTACCTCCGATCATTAAGACCAGTACTCATGAGTACTTGGCCTTTCTTTTAGGACCGCCCATTCCCCCTCCCAGAAGAGGGCACTTTCATCGTTTTAGAGTTGGAATTTCTGTCTACGGGACCCTTAAGAGTGTATAGTTAACAGTATTTATAAAATTGAATGATTAGATCTTGAAGCAACACAGGTTCCTAATTTCATGGTATTCAATGGTTATTTTATGCGTTGTTTTTTATATAATTGAGCATATTTAATAATATCTTTTTATTTTATTGTTAATTGAAGAATTTAATTTAATGATTAGGAAGCCAAAAGTACCGAGAAACTTCGGATATTTATCGAAAAAATTCTAACAAATAATTAATTTTATTGTTGCAATGAACATAAAATCATTTCGCTAAAACAATTTTTTTCTCCCCTTCTTTCTTTTTAAACCTAGAAACGATTTATAAAGGTCTATATTTTGTTTTTATAAATGTTAAGCTTAGGGTACATAGTGATCTCAGTAAGGAAGTTTTTAATTTGTTTTTTTAGCCCAAATCTTATCAGGTATATATATATGCTGACAATGTTTTAAATTGATCGATTGGGTCATGGAGCAACACAGGTTTCTAATTTCATAGTATTCAATTGTTATTTTATGCATTTTTTATACTAAGCAAATTTTTTAAACATTTCTTTATTTTATTGCTGATCAATAAACTGAATCCAATAGTTAGATATTAAAAAAAAAACCCGAAACTTCGGAGATATTTATCGGAAAATTTATAATAAATAAGGTGTTGTTTGAATTCTTTTTTATAATCATCAGACAAATCTTTCTAATATGAGATTGTTGTGATCGTTCCTGAGTTTCTCTCAATTTACTATCAAGCAAATTTTGTCTTGTTACACACATCCGACCCTGTTTTGTATTTCGTTTTACATGTTTCATTACTGAAATTAATAAATGCATTTCTTTCATTCATCTCACAATAATTGAAATATATCATTAGAATACTAAAGTATATTATTGCGAATCTTTTATTTTGCAGCAATATCTTCTTACATTTCAAATAAAACCCTTCCAAGATTAATAGTTCTACGGAATTTCACCATTTTACTAAAATAAAATATTAGTATAATAATATAAAATTATTTTAATACATTTTTTTAAAAATCAGAACGATGTGATTGTCAAAAAGATCACCAAAGAAAAATAGAAGTCTTTATGCAAGTTTTGAATAAGTAATAGTAGCAATTGAGACAGACATTAACAAACTTTTTTACGAGGTTCAATAAAAAGCTATCTTTCTATTTTAATGCGACTGATTTAATCTATCGATGTAAGATCGCTATTTGTTATGTGAAGGCTCAATTCATCAATTAGCTGAAAGTTTTATATATTTCTGAAAGTCTTCAAAAGTTAGCACATCTGGAAATTTTTTTAAATAGTAATACAAAAGTATAAATCGCGAAAATATTGAAGTTTTAATAGTATTTTAAAAAAATTAATATTTGTTAAGCTGAGTATCAAGCATTACAAAAATAACTAGCAAAACGAAGAACTAAGTTATATTTTTATCTGAAAACCCTCTTAGGATTCTAGTATAACTTATGTGGTTGAAGGAAACGATTTTGATGAACTTAGCTACAACAGAATCATTTATTATGGAAAGTAGCAAAGAAATAATTGACTTACATAATATTTCTAGGATTTCAAAACTGAATGAATACTTTATACCTTTTTTAAAAAAAAAGAAATACAGTTTCCTAATTTTCTTTACAAAACATGTACTGTTAAACGTTTTTTTTCTTAAATGTATTTATGTTGCATGTAAATGTTAAAATTTTAATATAAATAACTATGCAGCTAATGATTGTTTACTTATGGAACTTGTAAAAATTATGAAAAATCAACTATACAAGGTTTTTCGATTTAAGAAAAATTTATTACTTGTACCGCTTTGACATAAGATGGAATGCACCACTCTTTAAGCTACTTTACTGCACAAACCATTGTATTTTTCAAATGGTTTTGGATTATACCTACTGTATTAAAAAGTGTTGTGTAACTAATATTGTTGACAGTCTTAAAAAAAGTAGACAATTGATTGCTTTTAAAACTAAATAAAATATTAACTTGTATTGCATTTCCCATCATATAAATATTACTTACTATATATATATATATAATTAATTACATTACACAATCTTTAATGCTTTAGAAAGTCTTTCACAACTGTGATGCAATTATAATGTATATGTCACCACAGCTGAAAATTCCATCTAGCACTTTTTAAGATCAAAAAGTCATTCAAGACTTTCAGAGATGTAAGAATATTTACTTCATTCATCTGGTTGATACACAGAACACATATAAAGCAACCTGAAAAACTAAAACTATTTAAAGTATTTATAAAACAAATAGTATATCAAAAACTGGTCCATTACTGGACAAAAAAATAAATAAATCCTTATTAGTACATCTATACCATAAAAAAGACAATCACATTATATCATTACTTTCAGTACCACTTTCCTCATCACCCATGAAATGTAACATATGGATGAAATACCTGTTTCTATATAGGCAAGGCAGATTTTCAAGCTCTATTCCTGTATAACAAACAGCACAAATATTATCAAAATGATGAATAATTTATTATTAAGAATTATTTACACATAAGTTAAAACATATTACTTACTTTAGTATATAGTTTTGCTTGTATTGATAGCAAGCATTAACATCACCCGATTCTATATATTTTATATTAAACACTTACCTGCAAAAAGTATACATGTAATTTCTAAATTCGTATGTTCCAAAAGTATAAATCAATTTTTTTGCCTAAAATTTTATTAAGAATGAATGATATAAAAAATTACCATATTCCCATCACTTTCCAAAATTTGTGTGGTAACATTCAACTGCAATGGAATCTCTATCCTGCATGATTTTTAAATTATATACTTCTAATATACTGTCATAAAGCCATTTGTGACAAAAATTTGGTCATTTTTGATAATTACTTACCTCCTCATCTGATATAAAAATATACAACAACTTTACCCCATAAAAACATAGCTAAATGTCTTGGAAAACATAAAACAACTCCACTACAAGCATATATCAGGTGTTAAAGATACAGTTAAGTTTTTTTTTGCAAATAGCTTTTGAATTGAGTAATGCTGACTTGCCTGAGCTTGAATGTTTTCTTTCTTGACAACTAAAAAAAGAACATTTCAGAGCTTTCCTTTTTATATCCCCAATAGTTGGCTTAAATATTTACTGCTAGTTTAAATGCTGATTGGGAGGTAGGTACAAGAGGATCAGGTAAATAATTCTTTAGTAATTACTTTTTACCTTTCTTTTACTGAATTGCATGTTGAGACAATTGTTCCTGAACTATTTTACCTTGCAATAAACAATTTAATACTACAAGTAGAAGTTCAGTCTCCTGGTTTTTCTTATGTCATTACATATTTCTTTGGCGGAAGACCCCATACCACACTTTCTATCTGAGATATGGAAAGAAGTATATTCAACATTTTCAACAACATGGAATCTCTCAAACAATTTAAGAATGAACTTAATATGTTTACATGGTGCATGATTATCTGAGCATTCACATGTATACCAAGCCGAACATGATAATTTTACACACCTGTAATGGCATTGATCACACACACACATAGCCTCTTTCTGAAATGCTACCATAATCTTTTTAACAACATAAAATACATCTCCATTAGTCCGCGATTTTACAAACCAAGAATTTGTTGCCTGGTCATAAATATCTGTCAGGAATCTTCAATTCATTTTGAAATGGAAATAGGTTGTGAGGATATAAACTGGGGAGAGTACCATTTAAAATTCTATAATGTGCTAAATATGTGTCATGCTGTATTTTCAACAAACTATCTGCTTGACAGTTAAATTTTCATTTTAAAATAATTGGACATTCATGTATTGTGAATATAGATTAACAATATATATTTTTATCAGTATTGGCATGCAGAAGTAGATGATGTGACTTATACTATTAGTAGGCTGAATTACAATAATTATCATCAAAATATTTATTGAAAGCAGGCTTTTTATCAGTCGATGCAATTTTAAAATTTTCCATTATTTGTTTACATCTGATTGAACTAATTCCTTCCAAATGAGATACTAGAGAAATATCCCTTCGCATTTCAAAATTGGAAAACAAGATCATTTAATCATTTCTTCCAAGTGCATTGAAGGCGTAATGCAATTAATTTTTAACTGGGCACCCTTTCTCTCAGAATGTTGAAACACAATACATATTTCCTGTATTTAATTTATTAGTAATAACATGAGCAACAGAGTAAAGCATTCCTTATTAGTCAAGTACAATTAAACTTCTATTAACCGAATACATATTCTAATACTGAAGATTTTTCAATACCCATTTCAAGATTAGCTTTAATGAACTCTATACAAGTTTTATAAACCAGTTGAAATGCTTGATTATGCTTTGAAAAATATATTATACTGATCCCTTAATAGTCTTTATAAAGAGTGATTCTACCAAGAGATATTACATTAATAATTGGAATATAGAATCTTTGATATTTCTATACAACTAGTTTTTCTTTTATATGTCTAGGAAGCTTCACATGTTAGCAAATGTGTTAAATATCTAAATCTACAATTTCACGCATGATATGGAAAAGGTTAAGGGAAAGTTAAATCTCAACATATTGTGTAGATCTTTACATGTGATTCGTATAAAATTTTTTGCAATAGATAATACATTCCAATAATGATTTTTTTCTTACTTTAATTAAATAAATGTATTTTCTTATTAAGAATAGTGTTACCTTTGTTAGGATCCTAGCAGGGCACCCTTCTTTTACAAGAACACCTCCAGAAAATTTATATTTTCTATTATTATTCTCACAATCATTTAAAAATTTAGCCAAACAATTTACCTCATATATTTACGCTAATTTTTCATAACAATCAATAGAACTTTCGATTTAACGACAAGAAAAAGTTTTACACTCACGAGATCCGCCAAGGGGGCAATCACCCAGCAGGAACTAAAAAAATAATGAATCTACTACAATGGTAAATACCTGGAAATTTTAAAACGTATTATTAAAACATTATAAATAATCAAAGCATAAAATTTTTACATTCACGTGATCGGAGAATCGAGCTTTTACACGGCAGAAGCTAGAAAGTCGATGAACGGAAAATGTTAATTACATCAAATCAAAGCACAAAATAAAATAAAAATACAATATAAAAAGAGTAAAATAATAATAATTCAAAATTATGAATCAAAGTTTTTAGTTGTTCACATAAGTTAGAAATTCCATAAATCAGCAAATATGTTAAAATGATGGAAAACTTAACAGGAAATTGATACAATATAAAAACTGCAAAAAAATGTAACAATCAAACATTATAATTCAAAGTTATAAAATACCTAATCAATAAATCTCCCCGCTAGAATTTTATATACGAACCTTTCAGCACGAGCCCTATAGCAAGAATGATTTTAGTAGGTTCAATTAAGCCAACGATGAACTTGGCGATTTTCAAAAAGAGGCCAAAAATATCAAAGTAACCCATCCTTGTTTGTAGATTATAGGAATAGGTGCTGCCAACGAAATTGCGTATTACACGTCCGGCCTTGTTTGTTCCTTTTTAAAAGCTTTTATTTAACTTACAATGTATGTATGTATGTATGTATGTATTATGTATGTATGTATGTATGTATGTATGTATGTATAATCTTCATTAACGTGGGCTGGATTTTCTACCGCCAAATTCTCTTTTCTAGCCGAAGATCGATCGCCAAGGCGTATCCTTGAGAGGAACCGGTTTGTAGTAACCATATGCGATACGATTCTCCTCAGACAAAACTCGGCGTAGTAATACATTGTATTCCTGACATTCCGGTTTTCATTTCAGTGTTGATGTTTTCTGAAAATATTACCAGTATAATTTAAAGGGTAGGTTAAACGATTTCTCGAATTCACATTTTAAACTTTTTTATCTCAAAATGAGATTAAAAAAAAACTTTATGTACATGACAACTAAGTTAAATTTCAAGTCTTTTCTTTTCAAAGCAAAGAGTTATTATTTAAATTCGAAGCTATAAATTTCATTATTTTTATAAATACGAGACATAAGTATCAAATGAAACATAGTTTTAATTTTTTGCCAGAACAAAGGAAAACAATTATTTATAATTATGAAAAAACACACATTTTAGTACAATCAGTGCAGATTGTCTAGTCAAACTAATCCAAAAATCTCAAATATCTTACTATCCTAAATATCTATTATTTGTTTTATCTCATCATTACCTTAATTTTTAAAGAGATAATCACTCAGATTTTTCGAAATAATCGAATGCTTTTCTGAAAAAATTTTCTTCCTTTATATATATTCAGAGATGATTTATTTTTTTAAATCATACATTGCTTTATATTGGGTTTTTTTAGATATAATAGTTATAAGGGTTTTATTACAGTTTGGAAGGGAATATATACTTATATACAGTACAATATCTTACACATTTCATAATTTTCATTATATTTCTCTTTTTTTTAACTACAGATTTTCGAAAAAATAGCGATTTACAAAAAGCTGTTGATATTGCATGAGTTCCTGAATAGTATAAGAAAATTCATTTCTGCTCCTGATAATAAAAGTGGCCGCGGTAACCTAGTGGTCAAGTTAACGGACTCGTGGTCGGTGTGTCATGAGTTCGAGCCCAATACCACTGAAGACCCGCATTGTAAGGGGGCAATGCATAAAAAATCTATCGATGCTTAAACGTTCTCTCGTTGGTGTGGTGTAGAAGTTAGGAGAGGGGTTGCCAGCTCAGGTGTTGTCCTCGTCACTTGACCGTGGTTCAAAATTACGAGGTCCAAAAACCCTCGAGTAGCTGAATAGCGTAATGCTAATATTTATTCACTCAAGATAATTAATGCGTTGAAAATAAATCTCGGATTATCCACGTATAATAAAGCTAGAATTTTCAACTACCAAAACATCACGGTTTCTAGGATTGCTGGAAAGGGGTGACTGTAAATTGATATCTTTGCTGCACCACTTTGAATGAACAGGAAATTCATCAATCAAGAGTTCATTAGGGATACAAACATATTAATCTTAAATTAAGATTTCAAAATTTAGTATTTTTTTTATGAAACTAATCAAAATAAAAACTAGAATTAACTAATGTCTTTTTGAATCCTCCTTGATATTATTCCTTTTAATTACTTTTACAACTTTACATACATATGTGTAAAATAATTAAATGATTTTTTTTTTCTAAACAGGACATAAGATGTAAAAATTCTTTTCATTGAAAATGAGTGATTTCCATTTTGTACAATTTATATTTCAATATTTAAACCATATGAAACTACAATTATAGCAAAAGTTATAATTGACATAGTTTAAATATCCACGTAAAAATTAAAATAGAATTGAGACAATGATGAAATAACAAAATTTATGTGCTCTTAATCCACTGTTTTCTAATAAAAGTTGATAAACATTTAAAAACATGTAATCTCAAAAACTTGGAAAATGATTTTAAAAATATCATATTATGTCTGAAGGTTGAATATATTATGCCAATTGCAAAATTTTAAAATGAATGTTGAAAAAAAGAATATGTTCTGGTTAAACACTTTTCTCCTTGCAAAACAAGAATGAATGTTTTAATCAACACGACTTAGATTTTTTCAGAGGTCATAGTCAATTTTTAAAAAATGATAGCATTAATTTTTTGATTTGTTTAAAGATCATAGCCAATAAAAATATGATTAATAGCATTTTCTTAATTTCAGAACTTAAAACAAAATCAGTAAAAAAAAAGTATCAAAAAATATAAATTAATTCAGTGCTTTTCAAACTGTGGGGCGCGCCTCTCCAGTGGGGTGGGATAACCCTACAAGGAGGGTGCGAGCATGTCGGAAATAAAAGATTAATTAAGAATGTATCTATATATTAATTTATTGAAAGAAAGCAAAGGAAAAAAAATTCTGATATAAAAATTAATCAAATATCCATGTACACTGTTATAATATACTTATAAATTGTACAGTACAATACATTTAATAATAAATTTATCTATATTAAATTAAGAACAAGTTTAATAATTACTACCGACTTCCTTGAGCTTGCTATATACAAAATTTAATATATCTTGATAATTTGTGTTATTTATAATTATAGTCGTATTGTAATTTCAGCGTCAAAGTACATTATTATTGCTTTCAATACAATGTTATTGTATGGGGGGGGCGATGAAAATTATGATTGAAAATTGGGTCGTCAATATTTAAAATTTGAGAAGCACTGAACTTATTGGTAAACTTTTTATTTTAGATTATCATACATGGTATGATTTATAGCATACCATATTCGATTGTGTCATATGTAACATCTACGTACTAAAGTATCATTGAATTTTGTAGATAGAATGCAAAAATGAGAAAAATTTATGAAATTAATATACTTAATTATTAATCATTTGTAAGAAAATAAAAATTAACTGGATTTTTTATTTCTCATATAAAATTCTGTTTTTTTTTTTTTTTTTGACATAATACTGTGTAACTTTTACCTTCAACATTAAAATTCTGTAAAATATAGAGTATGTTGTACAGAAATCATTAATATAAAACATTATCTTGTAGATTATTACACACAAATTCAAATGTTTAATATTATTCAGTCAACTATATAGAAACATATCTTTTGCGAAAAAAAATTCACAGGTCACAAAAAACAGAAATTTTTTTGTTGAATATTTTTTATATGCCACGAAAACAATAAATTAACTTTTAATTTTTTCGTATTCGTTTAATTAACAATCATTGCATTCTTTACCGTCAAATTGATTCGATCAGCTGAACTATTTTTTAGCACTTGAAAGCAATTAATCGTGCAAATGTAATTCAAGAATTGGCTCTGTGCATTAAATATCTAAATTCTACGAGGACATAATGTTTAATTATTTAAAGAAATTTAGAAGTGATACTTTAAATTTATAAGAGGACATTTTCTTTCTAAACTTATAATAATCAAATTTATATTATTTGAAGACTCCTAAATTTTTTTGCGTATTCAAAGAAAAAAAAATTCTTTGTGTTCATCTTTAAATTTGACCTTTTTTTTTTGTTGCTAAATCCTATGTTTTATTTTGCAGAGTTTCTTGATGAAATTATCCATTCGAGTATCTTGATAAAAAAATATTTAAAACTCGTTTATTAAGTCATCAAACACTTTTTTTATGCGAAACATAATTATTACAAAAATATATTAATCAACTTTACATAAAGTTTTTTTAATGCTTCAGTTTTATTTATTTATTTTACTGTTTATTTTATGCTTCTACATACAAAATACTATGTTTAATTAAATGTTTGGAAATTCTACATCGTCTGAGTTTTTTACGTATGTTTTAAATTTTGATTTTTAAAAATTTAAATACTTTTGGTTAATTCCTTATAGTGATTGCGGTAACCTTGTAGTTATGGTCATGAACTCGAGGCTGGAATGTCTCGGGTTCGAGTCCTGGTGCCACAAGGGACCCACCATGCAGAGCAGGCCGATGTACATTGAATCCGTAGAGGCTCAATGTCTTCCCGATGATGTGGTGTGGCAGTTAGGAAAGGGGGTTGCCAGCTCATATTTTAGTATAATCAGTAAGAATTTCTAGTCAACATATAGTAAGACTGGATCTAATCTAGAAATTTTATATCTCTTACTATTCTAAATGTATTATTTGTTTTATCTTTATCATTATCTTAATTATTAAAGGAGATAATCGCTCATATTTTTAGAAATAAATAATAGTAATCAATTAGTGTTATTAATTAAAAAACAACAAAAATGGACAACTAATTTTATAAATTAATTTAACATTGAAATTTAAGAACATGGGTTCTTTTGGCTGCAGACTTCAAATTTATATGCAATCACATCTCAGCTAGGATGTTTAATTTGTATTTTATTAACTATCACACAACATCATTCGAGAAATTTGAGATCCCGTTTCTTATATTAAGTCGCACTTGCAGAATTTCACAAAGGGAATTCTTGGTAAAATCAGGATTCGAACCCATGACTAATCTTTTAAACTGCGACCCATTAAAAAAGATAAAAGCTATAGAAATACCTTATACGAAGTAAAAATAGACGTGAAAACTAAATACTATGTAGAATTTTCCCTTAGAATGTAGATTCTTATAAATAGGTCTGTACTGCGGAAATCTATCACGAACTGCAGTCTTTTAATGTATAAAAGAAAGTAGAAATGGAAACGACTGATTTTATAAGCATTAAAAAAAACTAAACTTTATTAAAAATAGATTTCTTTGAATGAAAAATAAATTGATTAATTTGAACATACCAAATTGTATTAAAAATCTTTAAATTTCATATGAATTTCATTAAACTTACCAATAATTTTATTTTATATAATTATTCCACTTAACAAATGGTTAGAAATTTGTATTGTTTTTAATATAACAATTATAAATCAAATAGAATGTTTTTCGATAAAATAAAATTACTTAATTAAACCAACACTTAAATTAAGCCTTTTAAATTCATTAGAATTTCATGCTTCAGAAAATAATGTAGGCAAAATGTAGATTCTTCCTTCAAATTGTACACAATATATGTAGAGAGAGACCTTACTTTTTTTGCTTTTAAATTAGTATTAATGATGCATAATTCACACACATTCTTGCATTTCTTGGTATAAATATTCTCGTAGAAAAAAAATTTAAGTATTCGAATATTCTTTTTTCAAATTTTTCATAAAAATGACACCTTTAAATTAACGAATGCTTCATTTCATAGAGAATGTGATGACTACGGGCATTTTCCAATTCCATGAATATTATTATTGACAAATCTTAACACGTTCACCAGATCAAATAGCAACATAAACCGTCAGAATAAGCTGTTTTACAATAAATAAAAATACCTATGATAGTGGGTCTCATAAAACAAAAACGTGACTTTAATTTAAAAAAAAAAATTAATCAAGTGGAAACTAAATTTTACCCGTTTAACAGATTTATTTACTAAATTTAATGAGGTTAGTTTGTACTTACAAGGGGACAGCATGAATTTTATTAAAACAAGAACTATTTCAGCATTTCTCGCCAGATCAGCTAAAGAAGGATAATACTAGAGATCCCGAATTTTATCAATTGGACACAGACAATCTGTCAGGACATATTAACCTAAGTTCAACAGTTAAATGCCTTTAATTCAGATTTTGAAACCAGGGTTGAGAATGCTTTAACTATGGTAATACCACAATCGGCAATGGATTCATATGGTCACATTGAAGAAAAAATGTCACATTACAATAGGGACTGATCATAATGACCTCTAACGAAGGTCTTAAAGTTTAGAAACAGATGTCAGGAATTTTGGCTTTAAAAAGTGAAACCTGTTATTAGTCCCGAACTATAGAATATCGCGAGGAAATTTCAAATTGCTTTTCCGAATGTGAAGGAGTTTCAGCACAATGTTGCCTATCTCCAAAAACTAAAAAAAAAAAAAAAAAATTGAACACTACTAACAGAGGAGATTTAAGGTTAAATCTGACAAAATTGATACCAAATGTTGAAAATTTGATATTGTAACACCAGATTCTCCCATTAAAATCATTTGTTTATTGTTTAGTTATTTTATTTAACAGTATTATTTATTAATTAACTTTTAATTTAATTAATTCACAGTGATTTTTAAATTTTAAACACTATACTTCATTACAGTTAGAAATTTAATTCTTTGAACGTAGGGGTAGTAGTACCAGCTGTCAAAAAGACAGTTAAGTTGATAAATTTGCAAAAACTCAATATTAATTAAGCAGGGGTCTATCCCAAACATTGCCCCCTGAAAAACATGACAAGGGGTCTATGAGACAAAAAAGCTTGGGAATATATGTTTTGAAGAGTCCAGCAAAAAACAAATGATTTATTACATATATAGTGAAAATCACTTAACACGAAACTGAAGGGACTGAAATATTTTTTTGAAGAATTTTGTTAAAAGAATTGCGTGTTAAGAGATAGTACAAAAAAAAAACATATCAACAAAATTAAGTTTATCAGAGCTTATTTTATCTACATCGAAAGTATATGCATGTATTTCATAAAAATCAGTGAAACAAAAACATTCACAAGAATTAAATTAAAATTAATACAAAATTTTAAAGTTTTTTGAAAAACAAAACATTTATTGAGTTTTTGGAAAATAATCTAATATTTTTCTTTGCATTGGCTTTTTTAGCATCAAACTGTCAACAAAGTGTTCGATGTCGTTCATTTTGTTATTCATTTCACCATTGAAATGCGTGTGTGTGTCTTAAAACTGCGCACACTTTGTATTGTGTTAAGATAAAAGCACTGCAAATTTCTAAATCTTTAGTGAAAAAACAAATATGAAAAAAAAAAAATGTTTGTAAAAAGTCACGCAATTAAAATATGTTACTATCTGGTATTTTCAAATCAGGCCATATATTCAAGGGAAATCTACACAATCTTTCATAATACTTATTATCTAATGTCTTAAATTTAATCATTTGCATTTTTTTTCAACTATCTTTTATAAACTAGGAAACTGCATTTCATGAAAGGCTTCTGTAATATACTCCTGGGTATAAAAAGCTGCACTTTGAGCAATAATCCTATATGTTTAATTAGAACATTAATTTTTATTTTATATTAAAATATTTTTTGTATCTTTTATTGTTTTTTAAAGAGCCGCAGCTGAGTTGTGATTTGAATTTTGATTTTAGCAAAGGTCTATCATGTGAAACTCTGCACGTGCTAATTATAACGTGAAACGGGTGGTATTGTGTACAAGTTAGGATAATACTAGTTAGCGACCCAATTTATGTGCCACAGTGGTTGTCAAGCTTTTTAAACTCACGTAATCCTTAGAACTATAAGGTATTTTCAGGACGCTCCATTCCACACACACACAAATACTATAAAGAATGCAATTAAAAAAATGATATTTTGAAGTAGATCAACATGTTATAGGTACTTCATGTAAAGACAATTTTTAAAAAAAGTACTATATTTTTCATCAAAATTTTTACTGTTATTTTTCAATATAATTTATAATCACTAGTAATATTAATTTGTGATCTAAGTAATACTTACTCATGTGTTATATTCAGTAACTAGAATATGTGCTTGTTATACAAACTGTTAAAGTCTAAATCTATTGAAATCATCTGCAATCACATTTCATATTCTCTCTCAGTGTTTCATTTTTTTTCTTATATTTTGTTCTTTTTTTTCCCGCAGATACATTCAAAAATGTTTTTCCATTTAAATGCATAGTTTTGAAGGGTATTAAAATGTTTAAACTGTGAAACAAATCCCATGTATTTTGCATGAACTTACATCCTAAAATTTAGGAGCTGTTCTTGCGTAAACTTAGATTTTAATGGAGAATCTGATGATCTATTAAAAGTTACTTCTCTTTCATTATAGGTATTATTTCCGCAAACGGAAAAAAATGCATTTTCCATTAGAAAACTATTTAGCTTTACAGGACATTGTACTAACGAGTATAAAATCATTTCATTGAACTCCGGAATAGTAAGCAATAGAATATAATGTTAATAAATTCCAATTAATTATGCTAATCAATATTTAAATTTCATTCTAGATAAGGGCTTTGAAGATTTGACTTTCTTCTTAAATCCTAAAAATGATTTTACTTTTTAAAAGGATAGGGATACTAAGGATTTAAATAGATAAATATTTTTTTGCTAATAAAATTGAAATTTTGCTGATATTTCTAACTAAGCAGTAATAATCAAACAAAAAAGAAATTCATATTTTATTGAATTTTACTGTTTGAGGTAAAAACTACAGTATAATGACAAAAAAAAAACCTTTGTATGAGAAATAAAAAATCCAGTTAGTTTTTATTTTTTACAAATTTAGAGAAATGCATGATTGGTCTGTTAAGTATATTAATTTAAATTTTTTTTCTCATTTTTGCATTCTATCCACAAAATTATCATATTAATCATATTTTTATTGGATCTAGTCTATAACTAAATCTAAATCTAATGTTAGAATTTTTTGAAGATTGACTATGATCTCTGAAAAGATCTCAATCGTATTGATTAAAACGTTTATTTTTGTTTTGTAAAGAGAAAAGTGATTTCTAAAACATTCTTTTTTCACATTCAAAATTTCACTGTTAGTATAATTTTCAGCATTTAGTAGTATTAATATATTTTTAAAATCCAATTCTGAGTTTTTGATATTTGTATGATATTTTTAAATATGCAATAACACTTTTTAGAAAATTGTGGGTTATGGAACACATAAATTTAAATATCTTTCCATAGAAAGTATGCAAATTTTGTTTTAGTTTTTACATCGATATTCAAACTAAATAAATTGTAATTTTGTCTTTAATTGCAGTTGAAGTTGGTTGAATTACTGAAATATTGTTAAGATCAGCCAATTCTTTATTTAAGTCATTTGAAAATCTAAACAAAAATACCCAGAACTCGCAAAAGCGAATCATTTAGACACTCTCTTTGGGGGATGGGGAGAGAAAAAACGGACATGGCTATGGTTTTTTATTTTATTATGTGCCAGCTGCAAAGGTCGTTGTTTGTCGGAAGGAGAATGCATACAGTGAGCGGATGGACCGGTCAGCTAAAGATCTTTATCAGAGAAAGAAAAGGGGTCCTATTAAAAATTTCACAGGGAGCAGCTTTTGCTTGAACAATAGAGAAGGGTCGTTTTATCCAAGGGGTCAAATTCTGCATAATACAACACAGTACTGGTTTGAGATGTTGGGAGGTTTCTTCCGCCAAAGGGGAAGGAAAGTGTTCATAGAGGCAACTAATTGCTTAACCCCTCTCCAACGGCTTTTCATAGTATTTTTAGCATTGACAACATGAATCCTTATCTGACAGAATGTAGCTGGATTTATAGTTTGTAAAATGCCTTACTTCGAAAGAGAGACAGGCAAAAATGAGAAAATATAAAACAGTAGGGTGTGGAAATGGCAAGGTCAAAATCAACGGTCAAGCAGTTTTAAAGAGAGCTCATCGATTGTGTGGGGACAGAAAGACAAGCAAAACTGTTCTTTTTTTTACTCGTGTAAAAGGGGATATTTACCATACAAGGGATTACTTTCTTCTTTTGTAATAACTATCAAAATTCAA
The DNA here is from genome assembly GCA_019973975.1 of Trichonephila clavata. Taxonomy (NCBI): domain Eukaryota; kingdom Metazoa; phylum Arthropoda; class Arachnida; order Araneae; family Nephilidae; genus Trichonephila; species Trichonephila clavata. The sequence goes on along the minus strand of BMAO01038330.1, from coordinate 3,386 downwards.
ATACCAGAATATTGAATAAACTTAAAGCATAATATAAGAGATTAAATCACGAAGGATTTTCACTTTGAATTCAAGCAAAATAATTAAAATTAAGAAGGAGCTCAAACAATTAAATTTTTCTTTTGTGTGAAAATCATTAACTTTTCCTTTTGACCCCACTTAAACAAATGAATATTGCTGTTGCATTTTTTTAATAACAGCAATAATATTTTCTACCCATTTTTTGATGCACTCCTCAATAAAGTTATTTTCAAATAAACAAAAATTTCTAATTAAATTTATATTTTATTTAGATCAAAAACATCGTAAATTTAAAAAAAAACTTATTTGTAGCAAAATCTAATGTCTACATACAGTAGAGCATATAAACATTTTTCAAGGGGGAAGGGTCCATTGTAGAAAGTTCCCCAACTTGTATCATACCTCAAGACAAAACCAATTAATTCTTCTGATTTTGTTAACAAAAAATAGTAAAAAATAAATTACTGAATTAATAGCTAGCATTAATTAATAAAATAAATTGTAATTACAAGTACTTAATTAAATTTTGCATTATATACATATAGGATTATCATCAACTGAAAAAAACTCAAGCGCTTTGGAGGGGGTCACCCCCCCCCTTGTGTGCGCCATTGTGTACATATCTTTTCACTTTTTAGCAAAATTTTTGAAATTTATGGGAAAGGGAATACATAAACGATACATTTAAAAAAATAAAATTAAAGTATAAATTTGATTTCTTTTACGTGAAAATCTAATTTTTTTTCTGTCGAAAGGAGTAATTGAATTCTTTCTGAATATTTATACGATGTTGAAAAGAAAATATATAATACTTTTAAACTCGTTTTATAATTCAGTCTAAGAATTAGTGGCATGCACATACCTCTTTGGGGGGGGGAGGGGTAAAAAAACACGTAGACCTAAGCGCGAAGGCATAAGCTAGATGGCGAAAATTAAAAACTTGTTTGTCTAAGGAGGGGTATTGAACTCTCAAACCCTCCCCTTGTGTGTGTGTGTGTGTACGCCACTGCTAAGAATTAATTGTATAGTGAATACATTCTCTTATATTTGAAGTTAATGGGGAATCCCAATAAGTTGGATTCAGATACACAAAAAATTGCTATACTTACACTATAAATCTATTTAACAAAATGAATGGATTTGTGTTTGATATATATAAAAAAACAAACCATTGAATTGCACTTTAATTAAAATATTCTTTACTATCTGGATTGAAATTAAAGTTTTGTCTGAAATTATAAAGTCAAGATATCTATCTTCATTAATTAATATATTTCCTTTTTATTATAATCTTCATTTGAAAATGTTGAAGTAATGAAATTCAATAACATTTGCATTTAATTTTCTTGTTGATAATAAGTGTTCCAAAGTGGTAGTAAAAATTTTCTTTCTTTCTTTCTTGTAGTAAACTCTGACGGCAAGTTTTCCTCATTCTGAAGCACAATTATTCCTACATAAAAAATGCAATAATGAAGTAAATTTGACAATATCAATTAAATTGACAATTACTGGATAGATATTGCAATTTTAAATTTTTATACAGCTTTCGCAGCCAGCAATACTCATAAAAAATGAATTATTTTCAAACTATACATAGTTTATTAACTAAAAAATGAAATAAATTTTTTTAAATGTATTTAAATAATAAAAACTACAAAGACCCATTAATTTTAAAAATAAAATTTGAGAAAACATATAGAACACGAACGTATATTTTTTTGCGGCAGTTTCTGAAGAAAAAAAAATGAATATAGAATTTTTTAGAAATATTCCCAAATTTTATATTGGAAAGATAGCTGCATTTTTAAGAATAACATCAAAGCTACTTTTGTATTTGTATAAATACATTTTGAAAAAACGAATGCAAAGAATGATAGCATTTAATTTTGACTCTTATTTCTTTATTGTGAATGTGGTGCGGCAGTTAGGGAAGGATGTACCCATCTTCCGTCATCCTCTTCCTCTTAAAAATGTGTAGAAATAGCATTTCCAATAATTAAATATCAAACAACAAATTTTAAATTAAAACAAATGTAAAAATTGTTAATAACATTATTCAAGAAAGTAAGAGAGAGATATATATATTTACATCGCACTATAAAGCTGCACGAACGCTATTGGTGAAGGTCCTCATTATTTTGAACTATGGTCACGTTTTGAGGAAGACACCTCAGCTCTCCTAACTTCCACACCACACCAACGAGAGGAATTGGACCCCTCGACATATTTAACGTGCATCGGCCGCCTTTGCACGGCGGGTCTTCAGCGGTACCAGGCTCAAACTCATGATACGCCAGCTACGAGCGGGTGACCTTGACCATTAAGCTACCACGGTCTAGTGGTCAAGCTGCTCATAAAAACTGGCAGTGCATACATAATTCGATTCAAGGGAATTATAGAAAAAATAACAATTGTGAGAAGTTGAAAAGTTTTATTAATATTTTATCTAAAAAGTTTCAAAATTAAAAAAAAAAAGAAGAAAAATTTGTAAATTATTTTTTATTGAAATAAATTTTGCAGTCAAAATAAGCTTTTCATTTTTTAAAAATTTTATTAGCATACCTGTGTAAATCAAATATTAATTTTTAACATTAAAATAATGAGTAGTCAAAAATAGTTTTTGAAGATATTAGAAATACTAACATAAAAATATATATGTATATAGCATTTATAAAAAGTTTAATCGTTAAAATTTTCAAAATAACAGTATATGAAAATCACAGTATAAGTAGAAAATAGTTTTATTGAAAAAAATAAAATGTAAAAACTTAAAAATATATATATATATATATAAATAGATTTATAGAAAGTAAACATAGTATGTAATAATAAATAAAGATAAGAGAGAAAAAATTTTTAAAAATTAAGTTTATTTATATATTTAATACTATTTTAATAAATTTCAATAATATTTATTTCATGTTTAAATATAACGAGATCTCCTTACTTTTAAAAAAATACCAATTGTTTCAAAAGAAAATTAGAAATTTTATTTAAAAAAAAAAGAATTATATGTGTAATGGAACTGTTTTTGAGCGCTTAATATAAAAACAAATTTCTTATATCTTAATCTTTTCAAATAAAATCAAAATATTGTTCAAAAACTAGTTGAAAATTTCTACCCTGAAATACAAATATTAAAAATTCATTTTTTTAATGTATTCTATTTAAAAGTTGTAATTGTATTTCGAACTCTTTTTTGTGGTGGAAGCCCACAATTTCTAACTCTTTTACTCTAACTTAGTGACGCAGTCAGACGTAAGAAGATCCAACAGACGGGCAACCACATTTGAATGATACTCGCGCTGCTTGGCGTTTTTGGCGTATTCTGAAGCTTGAAAAAGCCCTTGTTTCTGAAGACATCC
>BMAO01038329.1:0-22468 GCA_019973975.1 Trichonephila clavata | reverse complement strand
CCTTTTCAAATGGGTGTTGTAGTCGTCTCTGGCGGATTCCGATAAAGGATTTTTCCTTCGCTACTTAAATGTTGCATCAAACGGTATAGGGTTTACTCATACAGAAATGAAAAAAAAAGCTGTTTGCTAGGTTTTCCGATCGGAAACACTTACGCATAAAAAGCAAATGTGAATAAGAAATAAGTTGGGTCGAGTTGGCGCTTCTAGGTCATTTTTTTCTAGTAAAATTAATGCACTCTTTTCTTTTCAAAATTGAATTTGAACTCTATTATTGGATTTTTTTTTATTTGGGGTATCTGATGTAGATGCACAATGAGCATTTATTTACAATATTAAATAGTTAATCCCTTCCTAAAAGATACTTTTGAAATCATGTTAATGTTATTTATGCACTTTTAAATAGTGCATTACAGTAAATTTAGATTAAATTTCTCCAATTGAGTTAGATGTAAGTATATTTTTAAAAGTAATGTAAATTACAGCTGAAAATGTTACTCATTAAAATATCTAATGCTTCAATTACAATGATGCTCATTATTTTGATTTAAATTGTGTAAAAATAAAATGCGATTGTTTTTATAAGAATCATGATGCGAATTGGATTTGACTTTGAGGAGTAGGTTAGTTTCAAGAATTATTTTGCTATTTCCAAATAAGGAACTATTTTAAATATTATAATACATGTATATTAAAACAGGAAAACTTTGCAATAGTCAATTATATATATTGCTTGCAAATGCATGCAATAAAAACTTGCTTGCAAATGAAAACATTATTCATTTTTTTTTACTGATTTCGATGTTTGTATATATTTATGTGTGTGTGCGTGCGTGTTTGCGTATGTGTATGTGTGTGTGATGTAAGAGTAATTAACACTTTCTTGGGTTATAAGTTGGACTCTAGTTCTGTAGAAATGGAGTGCTAATTTAAAAGGAAAATTTTTATAGGTTAATTTATTGAGAAAAACCTTTAAACTTGAAACAATGAAAAGTAAGAAAAACGAAATTAGCTATAAAATTCGCTAGAGAATAATTACAGGAACGAATAATTGTAAGAATAAAGAAATACCTTTTAAATTTTTAAACTGAAGTCAGAAGAAATAAATTCAAAAAATTAAGCCTAACGCTTGTTAAACTTTATTTACTGCTAGAAAGTAAAAATTCTACAGCAAAGGGATACCGTATCAGTTAATTTTTTTTGCTCTTTAAATTTTCAATAAAAAGCCGTGAAGGTTGTAGAAAAATAAAAACACAGAAAGATTTTTCTAGCGAACTAATCTAATGCAAATCATGGAAAGATTTTGTTTTAGCGGATACTGTGCAGTAGAAATTAGTCCGCTAGAACAGAAAGAAACGTTAATTAAATTTTAAATTAAGTTGCTTGTTTTAAGTAGATTTTGAGGTGTTTTGATTAAGACTTCGAAATAAAGACAGAATAACTGATTTCTTAATCATGTAGAATTAGATAAGGGACTGTATTGATAGTAGATGTTGAGAAAAGCCTCGTTTTCATTATAAATTTTATAGGAAAACTTGAAAAAAACGTATTTTTCTTGTATCATATATCTTGTAACTAATCTTCTTTTCGTTATAGATTTTTAATTTATCTTTATAAAAAGTTAAGAAGCAATGATCTTACCTAATTCATGTTATACTAATAATCTAATAAATTATGCTGTTGAGATTCCTCGATGTATTAAATTAATTAATTTCAAAATAATTTCATACTTTTTTTTCTTATAAAAATACATTAAATAAATTAAAACTAAAAGTTATACAGTGGCGACAAAAAATCCTGAACACACTCATTTTTTAGCGTAGTTTTTGTGTTTGACTTCATTTTTCGTTGTGAAATTATCGTACTATCTTAAATATTGTTATTGATTTTAATGTATTTTTCATGCTGATTTCAAATCTGTTTGTAGATTTCAACTAAATAAAATAGGTTCATTGATATGTTGAAAAAACCTTGACAAGAAAGCACAAGGTCATTGTAAGAATGTGTAAGTGTGTTTTCCACCAATGAAATGCTCCATTATTTCAAGCAACAACAACAAGAAAAAGGTTAAACGTGGTTAATTGTATTGAATGCAGTTGTGTGCTTGTGGAAAATAGTGTATTGAAAGCAATTTGAAGTGCTTTTGTGGAAAATATTGGAATTATGGCTACATTTTCATATCTGCCTGAGAATAAAAGGTACAAAATAATACATTTGAAGGAAGAAGGTTATTCTATGCACCAAATTGCTGCTAAAGTACCATGTGGCCTTTTTACTGTTCTGAGAACTTTGAAAAGATTTTCTGAAACAAATTTTATTGCGGACAGGAGACGATCAGGACGACAAAGAAAAACATCTTTACGTGAAGACAGGTTATAGCACAGAGTTTCACTTTCAAACAGAAAGCTTAATTCCTCGCAAATTTTGAAACAATGGACTTTGACATCAAATGTGAGTGTGTGCCCAAGAACTGTTAGAGGAAGACTCCTGGAAATTAGGTTAAGAGGCTGTAAAGCGCACCCAAAACCATTACTGAGTGAATTTCAACGCAAGAGGCGATTCACGTGGGCAAGGGAACATTCATTATGGACTATTAAAGATTGGGAAAAGGTAATATTTAGTGTTGAGAGTCAGTTTTGTATTTCTGGCAACCAAAGTAGTAACTATGTAAGACGACGCACTCATAAGGAATTCAGTCCTCAGTGTCTGAAGCCCACAGGAAAGTACCCGACAAAAGTGATGGTATGGGGTTGCATGTCTTCTCATGGTGTTGGAAGACTTCACATCGCTAGAGGAACAGTGAAAGCCATGTATTACTTTGAAATACTACAAAATAAATTGCTACCAACTGCGAGAGATCTTTTTGGGAATCAGTCATGGATTTTTCAGGACAATAACGCCCCTTGTCATCGTGCAAAGGTAGTCCAGAAATGGTTGAAAGACCATACTGTGAATAGAATGAACTGGCCAGGACAGTCTCCCGACCTTCATCCGATAGAGAACTTATGGTTTAAAATTGGTTATGAAATTTCAAAGAAGAAACCTTCAAACAAACGTGAATTAATTGAAGCTTTAATGTTTTCCTTCAACAATATTGTCACAAAAGATCTTTTTTTGAAATTGGTGCATTCCATGCCAAAAAGATGTAGAGCCGTAATTAAAGCAAACGGCTGGCCCATAAAATATTGATTTTCTAACATGTGACAACAATGTAATTTTCAAAATGCTTATTAAATATACCGTATTTGTCAATTTTCGTGTTATTTTTCTTTGCATATTATGTTATTCTATATTATTTTATTCTGCACTTGTTTCACATTATTGTTTTCAGGCAGCTTTACTACAAAAAATATTTTAGTCATTAAGAAACTAGTAGTAGATTTGAAATCAGCATAAAAAATACATTAAAACCAATAACGATATTTAAGATATTGCGATAATTTCACATCAAAAAATGAAGTCAAACACAAAAATTACGCTAAAAAATGAGTGTGTTCAGGACTTTTTGCCACCACTGTAATATTAAAATGAATTCATTTGTAGAAATAATTCTAGATATTTTTATTTATAACAGGTTTTGTCTCTAACATAGCATACACTTAGAAAATTCTTTTAATATGTTTATAAATACAATTTTGCACTAAATAAAAATAATAATTTATTATTAAGTAGGTAATATGTATATGTATTGTTTTTTTCTCTTTATTTACCTTTAGTGAATAACATCAGTTATACTCCTATAGTTTTTATGTTAAAAAGCAAGAAAAAAATCGAGTATGACTTTTTTAGTAGATGTTTGACTCAGTTTCTCGTTCTTCATTTTTTGAGTAAATAAAAATTTTATTTACTCAGAAAATGAAGAACGAGTAGTTATTTATTAATATTATATACAACTATTTATTAATGTACAAATTATTTCTTATAAATATTATTAAGGATGGTATTAGAAACATATTAGCTACGTCAAGAAAGTAAATTAAATTACATTAATTTTATTATTGAGGCTGCATGTTAAAAAAGGCAGCATTTTATCATAAAATAATTACTTCATTTGGGGTTCATAGAAAACTGATGGAGGGTTGTGTAGATTTCCACAATTAACTTCTCGACGTCAGGTCTGAATAAATAAAAATATTGTCTAGCGCTCAAGCTTTTTAATCAACTGAATCACCTCAGCTGGTATGGCAATGTTGGATAATTTAATCTTACGTTGTAATAACTACTATATAATTTTGTTATTGTTGAAAGAATACTCAGTGGATACCATTTTGCTAACAAAAATAGATTAAGATATAGTAGTTCTGTTCGGAATATTATCCTATTTCTCAAATTTTGATATTGAAATTAATAATCAACAAAATACTCTGCTGGCCATACAAAATACAACACCAGGAAGAGCCAGAGATACCACAGCGAAGTTGGTTTGGCCGGTAACATGTTGTACAAAAATCCAACGATTAACATTACAGCTTCTTGTGACGTATGGGTGATGACAAAATCAGTACTCAGTGTAGCCGCCATTGTTGGGTATAACCACTGCCTCACTTCTCGGCAGAGTTTTAAAGAGGCTTTGGATTAATCCTTGGGTTACAGCAGTCCATGTGGCTCCCACATATTGCCAAAGTTTATGTAGTGTAGCAGCATACATTGTATCCTTGGCCAGCCATTGTGCAAGCATGGACCACACGTTTTGATTAGCGATAGATCGGGATGACAAGCAAGCCAAGGAAGTAGTTCAATCTGAGGGATAAAGATGAGCCCTTGAACATTACGTGCCACGTGTTAGTGCATTATCCTGTTGGAATATGACATATGGCAAGCATTGAATGCATGGGACCATCTCCAACACTTCAGAGATTGAACCTTGGCTGTTTGGTGTACCAGAAATGCATACTAGAGGGGAGAGACAGTGAATTCTAATACACTCCAAGCCATGGTACCAGGTGCAGGACCAGTGTGGTGATGCATAACGCAACAGTTAAGCAGCATCTCATCAGGGTGTATATATACTAGAATCCGACCATTATGATGTTGCAGGCAGAAGCGGGATTCTTCAGTAAACACAATGCCGTTATATCCCGTTATCCAACTCAACCTCGGCATCATTGTCAGTGCAAACGCCTGTAGTTTTCAGTCAAGGGTAAACGAAGAAGTGGACACCTTGCGGACATTCCACTTTGCCGCAAATTGCATCGAATGGTACTAGTGGGAACCGGATAATGTGTAACAAATTGAATCTGCAGTGCTATGGTTTATCATGAGGCTGCGTGAACTATCACTGCCATGCGCATATTCGGAATGTCAACACGGCCATGATGTAACGAAGTGGGTTTGATCGTTTCCTTCGTTTCCTCATGCATAGTGCGATGACAGTTCCGCCTCACAGTTGCTTGGTTTCGTCTAACACGTGGATCGATTTCTCTGAAGGATAACCCAAAATCCCTATAGGCTACAATTCTTCATCTTTCGAATTCAGAAATTTGTCAAAAGAACCTCGATATCTTTCACAATACACAAGTAAAAAGCTAACGCAAGAAAAAAAAAACTAAACGAAAATTGATTGCCGTACCTTAAATCGCCAATCTGATATAGCGCTCGCGGATGGCAATACGGTCATCCGTGATGTGCGTCCGCGATCTAATCCCACGGATATATAAATTTCATCGCCTCCAGCGTATGATGTAAATTTTACAGAGTTTGCATGCATTATTCAAGGGTGTTGCATTTTGTGTGGCCAGCAGTGTGGATTCATTTGGAGGGATCAAACGATAAATAATTAGTTATTTCAAAAGGCTTCAGTGAATATTTTATACTAATTAACTAATCATCAATACAAATTAAATCAAAAATTTCCCCCAAAATTTATAATTAAGAATTAATTACATTTATTTTCCTAATATAATTTGAATTTTCAAATGTGCATTGTGTGTGAAGTTATTAATTTGAATAAAGGAAATGCACGCTTCCTTTATATTGCCTAAAAAGTTTTCATTAATATCTTGCTTCTCCTCAGGTAAGGTCAATTTATGTTTATTCCACTTTGTGGGAAATTTATTTAATACCCCTCAATATGCAACTATTTTTACAGCTATTTATAGCTCATTTATAGACATAAATTATTTCATAACAACTTTTACTTCGACAAAAAGGAAAATCATGTCAGAACTTCCAAACTAATATCAAGTTAGTATTAAACGTCTTATAGCAAACATACTATTGTGGCATCCAGCAAGAAATGCCACCAATTCAATTTATCTAGAAATGAACCTCGTAACATTTGTCAGTAGCGCATTCCAGAGTTTACTATTAGATGCAGTGGTTGTCATGTTTTGTTGTAATTTAGTTATTATTAAAATCAGTTTCATTCTTGTTTATATGAACTGTCGTTAAAGAACATATTAAATCTATAACGACTCAGACGACACACAAAATCATATAAAACTTCTCAATATCAAACAACATAACAAAGATAATAATTCAATAAAATATATTATTAAAATTGCGTAAGTCAATCTCACAAATACACTCATGTCCATAAATTAAGTATAACTTAGAATCACACAGAAATTGAACACTAAAATAAAAATTCACCTGTAGAATTATCACACACTCTTGAAGAATAATATGCAAATTATAGGAAGCCAACAGATGGCGCGGATAGTACGTCACAATTACGAGAGTGTAAGAGAGGGGTGTATAAGGAATGGTGGCAAAGAAGTAAAATTGTTCACAAGTGCTTCAAAAGCCTTTGAGTGCAATAACAGCATAGTTCTGGCACAAAGGAAGCATTTGGATGATTTTTTACGTGGTAGAATTATTGGACGACTGGAATGTGGACGTACCCAGCTGGAAGTATCCGAGAAACTTGGAATCGCCCAGAGTGTCATCTCCAGGCTTTGGCAACTATTCCAAGATGATGGTAATGTGAGTAGATGTTACAGCACAGGTCACCCCCGAGTTACAACGCCGAATGAGGACCGGTATTTGGTAGTTACTGCCAAAAGAAACAGACGGAGCACAGCATCAGACCTGTCTTGTCAGCTCTCTTCAGCTACCGGTACGACAGTTTCAAGGCAGACCGTGTACAGACACTTAGGGCACATTAGTCTATATGCTCGTAGGCCTGTCAGATGTGTTCCCCTTACCCCAACTCACTGTCGCCTGCGATTAACCTGGAGTAGAGAACATGCATTGTGGACACCGCAACAGTGGTCTTGTGTGATGTTTTCCGAAGAGTCCAGGTTTAGTTTGCAGACTGGTTCTCACCGAACTTTCATATGGAGAGTTCCAGGTACCCGTTACCACCAAGAGAACACCTTTAAACGACACCTTTACGGTGGTACAGGATGGTTCGTTTGGGGAGGAATTATTCTTGGTTCCAGAACTGACCTGCATGTTCAGAGTGTAACGATGACAGGCCACATCTATCGGGATGTCATTCTTGAACAACATGTAAGTTTGTTTCGGGGTGCCATGGGTGCTGAATTTCTGTTTATGGATGACAACGCCCGTTCTCACCGTGCAAATATTGTAGACGAATGCCTTCAATCGGAGGATATCACCCATATGGATTGGCCAGCATACTCACCGGACTTGAATACAATAGAACATGTGTGGGATATGCTTGGCCGACGAATTGCAGCCCGTCAAATCCCTCCCACCTGTCTACCGGAACTGCGGAGCGCATTGCTTGATGAGTGGTGTAATATTCCCCAAGATCAGATTGATAATTTGATACTCAGCATGCGTAGTCAGTAGTGTAAGGCCTGTATTACATCGTCCGTGAGAAATACTCCGTATTAACCTTTATACTAACCATGTTATACTGTTTTTTGTAAATATGTTCTTTTTTGAAATTTGCTTAAGAGAGTAAAAATCGCAATTTTTATTAATTTTGTCAAACATATAGCATCTTTTTAGCCTTTTGTTTAATAAATAGACTTTACAAATAAGTCAAATTTGTTTTGTTTTTGTCTCTTTCTTTGTCTGAACTTCATTATCCTTAATTTATGGACATGATCGTATATAAGGAGGAACTTGAATTTTGCAATCCTAATTTATCTCTTCAAAACTGTCTAAAGAATTATAGGGTCTGAAAAACAAACTTATGTATATATTTTTTCCATGATTTTTCTTTTACTTCTGTTGAAAATCAATAAAAACATTTCTTATTTCAATATCTTATTTTTTCGTTCCTTTCTATAATATATATTCAACACAACCATTTCTGTAAAAAAATTAAACAGCACAGCACTGAAAAATGACTTTTTTTAAGTTCATAACAATAAAATTTTGTTTGAAATGTGAATTTATAAATTTATGAAATGGGCAGATGTCATTTGTGTACGATAAGATTTAACGTTAAAAGAATTAATATAAAAAAAATTAAGTCAATTACTGCTTAGGTCAACAAAGAAAAATTTTATATCAGTTACTTTTTATTAAATAGTTACAAATAATACATATAATTATGTACATACATATGACACAATCACAGTATTAAGTGGCAAAATAGAAAAAGCGTTTCCTTGCAATTTTCCAGTTTCCTTTCCATATATGGCGTTGGACTTTTTTTGTGTGTGTGTGTTTTTTACTACTTATTCATTCATTACATTTGATTGTCCTAGTAAAATGTTATAGTAAAAAAGAGAAATCACACTCTCAGAAATTAAGCCACCCCAGGTGGGATTGGAGCCCTCGACCTTGGAATTAGAAGCCCGATGTGCAATCCAATGCGCTACAGGGACACAACGAACGAGTTTCCTCAATATATATACTCCTGGACTATTTTTTTGTTACAATTTATTCATTTTTAATTTAATTAAACAAATTTTGAAAAACTTCATTAACATTAAGTTTTATTCACTCTATGGTCAAATAATTGTATTTGAACTTGAATCGATGAATAGAAAGTATTTCATTAACGATTGAAAATTTGAACAAGATATGTATATATACTAAGAGAGTGAACTAATAATAGACATGAATAATAATCTAAAAACGCAACAACTCTTATACATTTCGAAATATTCATGAAAACATTTTAAAGAATATTTTACAGTGCATTGATAATAAACTTATAACTAAATACATTATTGAGTTTCAACCTTCTCTATTTTATAAGAATATAATGAATGAAATAAAGTAATGAATATCCCAAGCTTATCTTTCGACGTAAGTATACAAGTTTCAACCATGTCTCGAGATATTTCAGTTTTTTACACGATTACAACTTCTAAGAAAAGGCTTAACGCAAAACATGGAAAATACTAATTCACCTTTATTTAAAATTCTATTAACAATTTTAATTTAATTAATTTTTAATTTAATTAAACAAATTTTGGAAAACTTCATTAACATCAAGTTTTATTCACTCTATGGTCAAATAATTGTATTTGAACTTGAATCGATGAATAGAAAGTATTTCATTAACGATTGAAAATTTGAACAAGATATGTATATATGCTAAGAGAGTAAACGAATAAAAGACACGAATAATAATCTAAAAACGCAACAACTCTTATACATTTCGAAATATTCATTAAAACATTTTAAAGAATATTTTACAGTGCATTGATAATAAACTTATAACTAAATACATTATTGAGTTTCAACCTTCTCTATTTTATAAGAATATAATGAATGAAATAAAGTAATGAATATCCCAAGCATATCTTTCGACGTAAGTATACAAGTTCCAACCATGTCTCGAGATATTTCAGTTTTTTACATGTGATTACAACTTCTAAGAAAAGGCTTAACGCAAAACGGGGAAAATGCTAATTCACCTTTATTTAAAATTCTATTATAAATTTTAATACGAACATATATCCAGAACATATTAATTAATGAAGCTATAAGAAAATTCGTTTAATAAGTTTTACATTTTCTCCACATACAATATGGAAAAAAAGATTGTAATATTATTTTTTTTATTTTGAATATAAGCTGAATTCTACTCTGAAAACAAAATTTTGAACCGAGTGCAAGTTAATTAGTGAAATACCAGAAGTAACCGTGCATAATCCTAGGCTTATTTTTTGAGAGTTATACAATATATAAACTTGTGATAGAGCTCATTAAAAGAGTACTTACTAAGAAGGCGTAAATAAGTTATAAATCTATCGTTAATTAAGGTGTATTAATTAAAAAGAAAGAATATTTATGCAATGTAAGTAAAAAAAATAGAAATGTTTGCGGAAGAAAGAGATAATGTTGGATGTAGATTCATTTCAATTGATTAAAATTCGGGTAAAACTTTTTCTCTTTTGAAAGTTTAGAAATTATTTATGCATGCAAAAGAATAATCCTGAATTTAAAAGTTTATGAATTGCATTTAGGAAACTTTTCCTTACATATATTTGTTTCACGAATGTGTGTATGTATGTGTGTGTGCACGTGCATGTGTGGTAGGCAGGATTTTAATTTATTTAAAACTTGTCTAAATATTTATTTTTTTCTAAAAATGAAAGAAGTATGATGAAAGTTTAAATTTTATGAGACACACACTAGAATTTATATATATATATATATATATATATATATATATATATAAACTCTGTTTCACTTTTATTGAATTAAAGGTAATTAGACAAAATTACGAGAATAGTTTCAAGAAAAAATGAGTTTTTTTTCTTTTATAAAATAGTACGATACAAAATAATTTTATACATTAAAAACAAATAATTTAAGATTATATAATAATATGGTACTTTTAAAAGTACATTTATTTTTTATTAAATTAATTAATGTAACTAAAGAGTTAACTCATAAGGTAATTCTGAAATAGCTACTCTATTCTAATATTAAATTAATTTAATATCATTTTTAAATTAAGTGTAATGTAAAACATAAATGAATTTTTATGTTTTTTACTGTGCGATACTTATTATTGTTGTAGCACCATTTAATGAAGTGTTTTCATTCTAACAAAGAATTATATTATACGTTATTTTTATTATTTATTACTTCTTTTGATAAAACTAAAGATATATTTAAAGTTATGTTTTGTGTTTTGGATTGAAGTAATTCAGAAAATATTTCGTCTTTCTCTCAACACAGTCTAATTATTTAATTTTTAAAAAAACCATCACAGAAAATCACCCTTTACTAAAACTACTTGAATCTCTCTCTCTCTCTGATTATAATACCTGCTTTATAATACCAAAATTCAAATTCATTAATCTTAAAATATTTATTCATTTATTTCGAATAGTAAAACTTTACTGCTACGTGTTCTCTAATTGGTTCTCAAATAATCTTTTTTTTAGAAAACATTTCTATATATTTTTTTAAAATTACATACGAATCTCCGTACATTTAATTGCATTACGTTTAGTCATATTTCTTTTAATTATGATGTTGTGCCATAAGACCGGAATTATCAGTTTTACTTTTACTTTTCTCAATTCAACATTTTTGCCTTTCATGATTCCTCAGTTAATAGCAACTTAGCATCTGAAGCTCTACCTACTTTTTTCTTTTGTTTGGTTCAACTGATTTTAGCTTAACTGTTTTCCATGATATAATAAAGTAAATTCAAAATGAGCTAAAAAACCATTTATATACAAAAGTATGAGTATTTATTTTTTAAAATATGCATTTATTTGAAATGTCTTATTATTGAAAGTTGAGTTTTTAGCAATACAAATTATTTACTTTATTAAATTAATCAATTACTAAGTAACAAGTTTGAACTTGAACTTATTCAGTTATACCAACTTCAAAAAAATTCATCCCTGCAATTTATCTGCGGTTACATTCCTTTTTCGTGTGATTCTTGAAAACTTTTAAATCTGTTGAAAGTATTTCCAATATCCTTTATGTTCTTAAATGCGAAAAAACTTGAATATGTCATAAAATGCTAACAATTTGAATGACATATAAATATCTTTAATCCAACTTGTGAAGATTTTAATTGTAATATGTGTATTTTAGTGTTACAGTCCCATATTAAAAACATATAAAATGTTGGATTTGTAGTCAGTGAAAACGTTTTTATCAAGTCTCTCCTTTTTGATTTTTTAAATCTTTATTTTCAAAAAAAAAACCTTAATCTAAATTAAATTATTTTTGTTATTTTTCTTTTTTTAAAAACTAACATAAAATCATGCGCATAACGCGCACTTTTTACACTAAAGATAAGATGGAAATTTTAGAGTGAGCTTTATACACAGTATATTAAAATATTATTCAATAATAATAAAAAAAAGAGTTTATCATGCATGTAAATTAAACTTCTTCGTAGATTAGAATGAATTTCATTTTATATAAAAGACTTTGCTTGTAAACTTAAAGCGTTGTAGTTCTAGAAATATACAATTTTTTTTAAAAACCTGTGATAATCTCCCAAATAAATAACTCTAAAGCATTAAATCATTGCAGGCGTATATTATAGATTATTTCGTAAAAAAGGGGGTGTACGTTATACGGTGAATGTAACTAAAAATTAAAAATTGCAGCTTTAAAATATTGATGAGCGTTATATATTGGTGTGCGTTATACTTGGTACTTTACGGTATATGTGAACCAGTTCTCTGTGTGCATGAAAAACAGCACATTTTTATATTGGAATGCAAACATTTTACCCTGTTCAAATAGTTGAAAATTTAAAGCAAAATTGAACTTGTATTTTATGATCCAGAAGTTCACGTGATTTATGTTTCAGAAAGAAAATTTACATTACAGTATCAAATTTCATAGCCTGCTATATCACATCGAGCCTGAATTTCATGATCCAGAAACTTATGTGATTTATATCAATGAAATAAAATTTAACATAACGGTATCAAGTTTCATGGTCGATGATATTTAATATCTCTTATGGTTTAAAATCCTATTGCTATTACAGACTAGTTATGTTAAATCAAGTTTCAACCTCTTTAAATATATTTGATGTCAAATTATAAACATGAATTTGAATAAAAGTTAAAAGAAAAAATTAGCTAAGAAGTCCACAAAAGTCATTCTTAAATTAACTGTTATTATAATTGCCCCCTCAGTTAAATTATCTGGATCTGTTTCAGTAGAGTGATCATATTTACTATTATACTCTTCATCATTCGATTGCTAAAACCGTTACCAATAGTATTTGCACTAGGGTGGTTTTGAAGAATCCGAACCATAATTAATTTATAATAAGCAATACATTCACAGTAATCTTAACAATTTATAATATCTTCTTTTAAATTTTAAAAAACCCTCAGAATTACTAATATTTTTTTCTTAAGTTGACATATTGTTTATATACGATTTTTAATGATAATGCTTTTCCATAAGTAATTTATACGAAATATTTGGGTTTTATTTTTTTATATAAAAGAAGAAGGTGAATATTTTCGCTGACTTAATCATTTATTAAACTCAAATAGCATGGTAAAATACTTCTTATTTTTTATTTTAATTTAATGGTAAATAACTTTTTTATATAAACTGTTCAATTTTTCAATCTTTTTGTATAGTTTTCATCAATATTTTACTTCTTTCCTCCTTTTATTTCTTTCTCCTTTATTTCTTTCCGAGGGGCATTGTCAAGGCAGTGATTCCCATTTTTGGCACTATCAGATTTTGATCATCGTTTCTGCCCCTGTGCACTTTGCCATACACTGCAACAACAACGGCATAATTATAATTCGAGTTTTGTGTTTCTTTAAAATCTAATTACAGCAACACGAAATTTATTTACTTTGAACCTCCTTTGAATCCCAAAATGCTGTTAAATGATAATAATGAGATAACTGAACCGAGTTATATGAGTAATTTAAGTTCCGTAGGGCTGAAGGACTTTGAGATTTAATTCTATGAACGGAAAGTAATAGGACCATAGCCATTACCTTTTGGAGATTGTTGAACAAGAACTTTGCGTACATAGCGTCTCGGGCTGAGCTTATCATCGATTCTTAAGAAATAAGGAATTCTTATGAATTAGAAATTATACAATTTATCTAGAATTAGCTGTCATAACATTTGTTATTTCCTTTCTATTTTATAGCTTCACAAGGTATAATAAAAGAGAGTAGAGATAAATATAGAGAAATTTAAAATATTAAACGACCAATAATAATTGAGCCATCAACACTAGAAGTGCCATTGGATCAATTTGACCCTTTTTTTTTAATTTCACGTGTTGTATTTCAACCTACAAGCGAACAATGCTGCTCGTATTTTTTAGCTTCATCAAATATATTCCCATGTACATTGTGACATTTTTTCATATTTCTATTTTGATTATTAAAATAAATAAAGCACAGGGATAAAATGAAAAAATACAACAGCAATGATAGCTGAACTTAATGTATTTTTGGTGCTGATTTCAGAAATAATTATGAAAATTTTCCATCACGTCTCATTTTTTTTTGAAAAATTTAATTTTAATCGGATTTTTACGCACATTTGCCAAAAATATTTTTAGCATTAAATTTCTTCTCTCTATGAATGACCTTCATCCGACATTGGTAAAACGAAAAGAATACCACTCTCGGACATCTCCACATCGCCTTCCCTCTCTGTTTGGCATAATATATCTCTACCAATAGCATTTTTTTATATCCTTATCTTGGAATGACAATGCAAAAACTGTCGGTCGTCGGGATAGATTCTTAACGTAAGCCGCTGAAATTTTGAACAAGGTTTCAATTTTTCTTTCATGTGCTGATTAGAGTAGAGTGTGTGTTGATACAGTATAAATGGTGTACAGTGTTTCATCGGAGAAATACTTTTAACAATTATTTTTTTGTTTGTGTGTTTCGTGAAACATGGCTTTGAGTTCGAGAATTTGCGAAAATTTTCCAGATGATTTCTTACATAGGCAGTGAATAAATTATAATTAAAAATCGCGTGAGGAGCTTTGCATACCATGTGAGATAGCTTTGCGTTGCGTTTTTTGGCATAAAACTCAGAGACCAAGTTAAATCATGAGCTCCTCATAAAGTTTGTTTTAAGTGTCACAACGATCTACGCTTTTGGTTCAAAAGAACAAAGACTGCTTTGGAATTTTGAATTTCTATGATATTCAAGGAAAATTCTGTAAAAAAGCAGATGAAATTGGTAATATGCAAGTAATTCGTGATATATATGAGGGTAGGGATGGCACAGAATGGATACCGCATAATAGTGAATTTCCTGGCAGTTGTGCGACTCTAAATGTTTTGTGAGAAAGCAGTGGTAAGTAATACATGATAAATTAAGAGTAATATATGGTAAATACATTAAATAATATTAAAAAATCTTTAAACTATACCTTACTGAATATAAGTTCTGCAGTTATTTAGTTATTACAATTATTTTATATCACCGTATCTAAATGGCAGCAATGGACGGCTTAGGGAAAATCCTGAAATCCCGAACCTTCAAGTCTTAAAATATACTTCAAACTTTTATGTACGCAAACATAACTTTACTTGGTCTTAATCAATCGTCCATTTTATGTAAATACCTTAATAAAAACAAATTAAAATAGTAAGCTGGTGATTTACTTTTAGAACATTTTACACCATAATCGGATGTAAAATATTTGAACCCCGAGGGAACTTTTTGTTTTTCTAATGACCGTAGATAGACTTTGAGGTCTAGAGACAATGGTTTTTGTTTAATCCTGAAAAATTAGCCTCACCAGGAAGAATATTTACTTAGATTTAAATGCATAAAAGCCATTGATACCAAATTGCCCAAGCTATATTTTTCGAGAAAATTCCTTTTCAATTAGAATTTTAGCAAAAGTATCAATATTGATTTTACAAAGGCTCCTGACGTGATGGGAAAAAGGAGGTCAGTTTCGAAATCACGCACTAAATAATATAAAAACCACTGCGAACCTCTTTTGTGTTTTTCCAAAATTTTAGTTTGGTTTCCTTCTGTATTTGTAGATGTACCTAAAACATAAAATGGGGGTCAATTCGACCCTCATAAGGAAAAGACTGCCTTTCAAGTGAAAGTCTATTTTTGATTTCCCAATACCTCATTTTAATTTTTGTGTGCGTGAGAAAACATGCAACTGCTATCGTGGTGACTTGTCTTCTCACCCATACGTGTATCTCAGTGTTACTCTAAACATTGTATTCCTTTCCTGAAATATACACGCATCTTAGCGGCATTGCCATGCTACAGAAAGTTTTGAAGGAAAGTAGTCTTGTGCTAGAGCTGCAGTCAGAAATTGGACTCCGTACAACTTTCTACAGCAGTGTTCTCAAAGATATAGGCCACTACTGAAGTTTAAGCAGAGGATTAAGTACACAAAAGTGCTTTGGTCTCCTGGAACAGTTCGATGTCCGTATTGATAACCTGAACTCACAGAATGAATTGTCTTCTAAAGGAATAATAGTGACACTGTGGATCATTTTAAAGATGATTTTCTTTCTTATTAGCAAATCAGAATATGAACCTACTCGAGAATGAGGCAATAACGTACAAAATCTTTCTGATAATGATAAATACATGTCATTCGTTCATCCAATTGCTACTGCATTAATGCCTTTTGCTTTTCATAACATTAGGACAAATTCTGCATCATTTTGGAAATCACAGTAACTGGTGTGTTGCTCTTTGCACCCTATTATATGCCATTCAAAATTTTATGCAGAAGAATCGTTGTATGAAAATTGGGACAATCTGCATTGAAAGAGACAGTGAAATAAAATCATTCCTGTGAAAGTGTGTAAAAACATCGCATTTGTTGTATGAAGTAGCTAAGTACAACCCTGGCGAAGACGAAATTTGCTCTAGCTTCTGAAACCTGAAACATAGTGATCGGAATTTTTTTTTCTGTAACTTTGAACAAAAAGTAACCATTGGTGAACATTTTTTTCCGTGTAAATCTAGAAGCAAATTTATCCAATACTTGGCACACAAAAAAACGGGGTGATCTCGAAATCAAGTTTTGGCTAGCGATCTATGTAAAATACGGATATTATGTAAATTACTGTATTTCTGAAAGCAAAATTGATTTTTCTCTTGAAGAAATGTTACATACTGTTAATGTTTTTACAACGTCCTTGACATTTCTTAACTGAATTCTAGTATAATTTTCAAGCAATCTTCAGGCAATTTCAAATCGAGCACCTACTAATACCTAGCGGCATGCGTAAAATATAAATATTCTTTACATGACTGTATTTATGAAAGGAAAATTAATTTATCTCTTGAAGAAATTTAATATTCTGTGTTAATGTATTTAACAACGTCCTTTACATTTCTAAACTGAATTCCAGTATGATTTTCAAGCAATCTTCAGACACCTGAATTTTAAATCGAGTATCTATTCTTGCGATCATGGAAGAAATACAAATTGGTGCTTTGCACAACAAATTTTTTTCTCCTTCTCGAAACAATCTTGTACAGACCCTAAAATGACAGAAATGTAACTTTCAAAGATGTAAGGGACAAAATTGAACATCTGCAAGCTGTGCTTGTTACAGAAACCAATTTATTGAAATGTTACATTATCACTGTCTAGTGCGTATATTGTTGTATTCCGCTAATGCCTAACTCTAGGCTCATTGCGTAGAAATTTATATTATTTACATTTGTAACATTTTTCATATCACCTATATCTCTGCTAAGGAATATTGTGTATTGGATTGCATATGTTCCCATAAATACTGTCATTTAAAAAAATAACTTTATAAGAATGAGGCAAGGATCAATGTTAAAAATTAAATAAATTAATAATGAACATTGATAAATATATAAAACTTTTATATATTATGTGTAGTTTCAACACAAAGTAACAATAAAAAATTGTTTTCTTTGAGGAGGTTTGAATTTCTTAAAAGGGTCAAAATGACCCCCAATAGTGTGGTTTCAGTTTAGTGCAAAATCTGAAGACTCTAGCGTTAAATAATATAACTCCCCCTTTCATTCTTTTTAAATGCTAAAATATATCGTAACATATCAGTATAAATTTGAAAAGTAAATATTTCAAATTTATCCGCTCATATTTTAATATTGAAAAACAATATATTCTTTTTTAATGTAACATTATTAATGACTAAATTTGTGTTTTGAAGCAAGGGACTTTTTTATTTCACTAAACAGTTAAGCTGTTTGTGAAAGAACCTCGGCAATTCCATTAGTACTAAATGCTGCATTGACAGCGACAGATGGCTAAGAAATGGCTAAGGTTAGAAAAAAAAGGTGATTTGCTCTCTTCTGTCAAATGCTCATCTTTATAGCAAACACAGATTAATAAAAAAGAGGCTCAAATGTGTAGGCCACATATGAGGGCATCTTCTTAAAAATGTTTCCCCATTTAAGATTATATCATTAAAGTAAAATTTTGCTCAGAACCTAAGGAATTTTAATAGCACAGAACATTAATACTGCAGAGGATCTATAATACACTCATGTCCATAAATTAAGGATAATTCAGAATCACACAGAAATTGAACTATAAAAAAAATTCACCTGGAGAATTATCACGCACATCTTGAAGAAGAATAGGCAATTTACAGGAAACCACCAGATGGCGCGGATAGTACGACCCAATGACGAGAGTGTTAGAGAGGGGTATATAAGGAATGGTGGCAAAGAAGTAAAATTGTTCACAAGCGCTTTAAAAGCCTTTCAGTGCAATAACCGCATAGTTATAGCACAAAGGAAACATTTGGAAGATTTTTTACGTGGTAGAATTATCAGACGACTGGAATTTGGACGTACCCAGCTGGAAGTATCCGAGGAACTTGGAATCGCCCAGAGTGTCATCTCCAAGCTTTGGCAACGATTCCAAGATGATGGTAATGTGAGTACATGTTGCAGCACAGGTCGCCCTCGAGTTACAACGCCGAATGAGGACCGGTATTTGGCAGTTACTGCCAAAAGAAACAGACGGATCACAGCATCAGACCTGTCTCGTCAGCTCTCTTCATCTACCGGTACGACAGTTTCAAGGCAGACCCTGTACAGACGCTTAGGGCACATTGTTATATATGCTCGTAGGTCTGTCAGATGTGTTCCCCTTACCGCAAATCACTGTCGCCTGTGATTAACCTGGAGTAGAGAGCATGCATTGTGGACACCGCAACAGTGGTCTTGTGTGATGTTTTCCGACGAGTCCAGGTTTAGTTTGCAGCCTGAGTCTCGCTGGATTTTCATATGGAAAGCGCCAGGTACCCGTTACCATCAAGAAAACACCATTAAAAGGCACCATTCCGATAGTGCAGGATGGTTCATTTGGGGAGGAATTATTCTTGGTTCCAGAACTTACCTGCATGTTCAGAGTGTAACGATGACAGCCCACATCTATCGGGATGTCATTCTGGAACAAAATGTACTTTTGTTTCGGGGCGCCATGGTTGCTGAATTTCTGTTTATGGATGACAACACCCGTCCTCACCATGCAAACATTGTAGACGAATGCCTTCAATCGGAGAATATCGCCGTATGGATTGGCCAGCATACTCTCCGGACTTGAATCCAATAGAGCATGTGTGGGATATGCTTGACCGACGAATTGCAGCCCGTCAACCCCCTCCCACCTCTCTACCGGAACTTCGGAGTGCATTGCTTGATGAGTGGGTTAATATTCCCCAAGTTCAGATTGATAATTTGATACTCAGGACGCGTAGGCGTTGTAAGGCCTGTATTGCATCGTCCGGGAGACATACTCCGTATTAACCATCATACTAACTATGCTATACTGTTTTTTTTTTTGTAAATAGGTTCTTTTTTTAAAATTTGCTCCAGGGAGTAAAAATTGCAATTTTTATTAATTATGTCAAATATATATCATCTTTTTTGCTCTTTACTTTGGAAAGACCGTTTTGAAGAAAATATATTGTAATAAAAAGTTCCAAGTGTGTTTCTATTTTCCTCTACGTTTTCTTCCAGAAAAGATCCAGATTTATTGCTCTTATCAAGTTAAATACAAAGAACAAGGAATGGAAAAAAAAATTGTCAGATGTATTAAATTATTTATGGTCCTGAGACTTTACGATAAAGTTGTGTGAAATTTGTTACAAGTTTGTTCTTTCATGTACTTCTTGATATTAAACATGTGTTACATGTATCATTAAACTAACTTCAGAAAAATGTGTCTTTGCCTTTTTTTGGACAATACATTATATTTTTCCACCAATGGATGCTTATATCGGAAAGTGATCTAAACGGAGATCCGCAATTATCAGTTATTATGCAAAGGTTATTCAGCACGTGATCTATGTCATTCAGGTAAGAAGATCTAGATAGGGTGATCAAACCACTTAGTTCTAAAAATATCCTCAGTCGTGATATCTCAACCTGTTCAGACCAGGCTATTTTTTATGTTAAGTCTAACTTCATTTAATAATTTCAAAAAGATGTCGTTTCCTTTCCGAAAGGAAGGAATGAAAGTTGCCGTCATAACCTGAGACAGGTTGAACTTCTAAACTATAGATGATGACGCCACCTATCTCCACCTCCACAGTTTAGGCATGGAACTGGAGGGGAAGGAATTATTCTTCAGTCCCCCTTTATTCATGGTTTCTGCTGCGACCACCCACAAGAATTTCGGACCCACTGATTTAACGATCACGTATTCCGTGTGTACTTGGAAGGTATTTGGTGGCATTGGGCATTCAATCCAGGCCTTCCGGTCTGAAGTCCGATGCTCTAAACACTAGGCAACCCACGACCACAAAAATCCCAATAAAATCGTTTAATGAAATCATCGAAATAAACATAGTTTATAATTATTCCAAATTCCGTAAGTTCCAAATTCAGATCACATCAGTGTGATAACAGATCTCAAAACTAACAAAATGCTATCTCACAAATGATAGCGTGTTCCCTGAAGTGGTCACATATATTAGATTTTAGATTAATAAGCCTTCCGTAAGCATTACTGAAAAATTGATGTATCATAAGCAGTTGATATATTATTTGTGAGATGACTAGTTGTCACTGCTTTCTAACTTGAAGTTAAATCCAAGTAGCGGTAAACATGTATTGGGATAAGTCTTCAGATTTTTTGTCTTCTTTCGATTTTCGAAAACTTGCTCCATAGCAGGGAAAATCCACTTCGGAATGCATTAAGCCATCTTGCTAACTTTGCTTTACAAAGGCTGCCTCCGATATCCCAACTGCAGTGTATCCCCTTGTAGTGTCTGTACCATAGTTTTGAAACATTTTGATTACATCACATGCGTTCAGAGCAAAAAATAATTCTGCATACACAAAAAATTTGGCTTAATGTACTTGTCTCAAAATGTTCCTTCATTTGAATAAAAAAAAATCGAAGAAAACAGAAGGACAGATTGATTGTTAAAATAGTATCCGTGACAACATAATATTTTTTAGTTTCTTCTTCTGTATATATATTTATAAAGTCATTTAGTTATATTCTCTCTCAAAGGATTTTATTTTATAATAATCTGGAACTTACAATGATTTACGGTGATTATGAATTTTTAATTTACTCTCCTGAACATTAATATGCATTTGATGCAATATTTCATCATATGCATTTCATATCATATCATATTTCACAAAAGTCTTAGCCATAAATCTATGATTTTAAACGCTAACGGTTGACAAAACATATAATAGGTGAGATCATCAGAGTGAATAAATAATGTTTATGTGAGATTTCTTAGATGTTAGAGTGTAGTTTTCATCTGTATTTTTGCTCTGCTGTATTTTGTGGTATAGTTTTAGGTTTGTTTAAAATTAATGGGATTTAAAAAATACTAAGCTTCCTCATCCTCCAACAACTGCATCACATTAATTAATTCCTATAATAGCATGCTTCAAGCGAAATAGTAACATTTATATATAAAAATGTCAGGATAATTAACACATCACTCAATAAGTCCCGGGACTAACTAATAAAACAACAACTTTTCTGCAAAATTGAACTTTATTTATCAAGATTCAAGACCTTCAAGAGTGAAACAGGCAGCCCAGTGCTCTTCAAATTTTTTAATACATTTTTAGTAGAACGATTTGTTTTTGCTCTCAAAATAGGCTTCTACTTCGGCAATCAATTCTTCATTTGTACTAAACCTCTTTCCCTGCAGCATTCTTTTAAGATCTGCAAACTGCCAGTAGTCACTGAGGGCGAGATCTGAACTGCACGGTGGGTGGGAAAGTAGTTCGATCAACTTGACCCTCGTTTTCATGGACTTGTGTCACAGAGCATTGTCTTGGTGAAACAGTACTTTTCTTTTGCATTTGAGGACGTAATTTCTTTATTTTTCATCCAGTTGATCCAATATCGCCATGCAATATTCACTATTAATTATTTTGCCTTTCTCAAGGTAGTCAAAAAACAAAATCAAATGAGCATCCCAAAATACGGACGCCATAACCTTGCTAGCTGACGTTTGAATTTTTAGTCGCTTTGGTCGCCTTTCACTGGTTTCTGTCCACTCAGCTGACGATCTTTTTCATTCAGGCGTGTAGTAATGTATCCATGTTCGATCCACTGTCACATATCTACGTAAAAAATCATGTTTATTTTGCTTAAATAGCTCCAAACAACGCTCTGAATCGTCTGTGCTTT
>BMAO01038328.1:0-19852 GCA_019973975.1 Trichonephila clavata | reverse complement strand
CCTGGATTTAAAAGAGTTGGCCCAATACAGACAGCCAAATTCATGGAAGACATTTTATTCTCTGAAGAATGTTGACTATGTACCATAACATGCACAACAAGTATTGCAAAAGTCGAATATTTTGAGGTGGAAGTTGAGCCAATAAACTAAAAGGAATTAAAAAAAATATTTCACTAAAACGTTTAGAATAATGTAACATTTTTGTTTTCATTTAAAAAGCAGTAACAACCTTTAGAATAATGAATATGTAGTCACTGAATCCTAAAATTAATTTTATGAAAAGAATTATTTGCTTTCAAGACTATTTCTCTTTATCAAATAATAACTAATTTAATCCTTTTATACATGTTATTTTAACAAGCCTATTTCATAAAAACATGAACAAATAAAATACTTACCTTAAAACACGTTTCTTACATTCCCACTCAGATTCAAAAGAAACAGCTTGTAACCAGTTTTTATATAAATCAGAATGAAGAAGGCAATCTGGAAGACTTCTCAAGAATTCCTGGAACACAGAATTAAAATTTAATAACAGAAGATTATATATGAAAAGCACACACACATTGAAATATTTTTGTAACTGACAAGTCATTGGCAAGAATCATTAAATAATGTGATAAGCATAAGAAAATCACAATAACTTTAGTTATACATTAATTTTATACATCAAAAATACAGTTAAAGAATACTTCATTAAAATATAGAATATTAACATTACAATAATAATTTACCTTGAAAACTGATGAAAGAACAATAACAGAAACATTGCTTATGTCACATTCTGGATCAGCTTCTAGTTTTTCTTTTCAATTCTCGACAAGCTCGAGCATTAGCTGATTTACGGAAAATACCAACTGTATATGGTCCTTGCTGAAACAATTGAACTAGCATAGACTGTAATAAAAAAAAATTACATCAATTCATATGAAAATTTAATGCAAGAAAATAGAAAATTAAGACAGAGTTTTAATTAAAGTAAATTGAAATGGAAATATACTTACCATTACAGGTTTGGGGATCACATTATCTGGGCATAACTTCCAAAGAGGGAGTCCAAATAAATTATGGGGTGGAGGACTGCTATTGCCACTATCAACAGAATCATGTTTGGAAGCAGGTTTCCTGAACAACCAATTTATTTTTTGGATGGGACGCCTGTGCTTTTTCCTTTTCTTTTGTACTCTTGGATCTAAATTTTTATTTAAAAAAAATCAGTACAGAAGGGAATATTTTAGAAAAATTTCAATTATTAAATAATTAAAATTAGGAATCATCAGAAAAGTTAAGTCTTTTAATAACATTGTAATTTAAAAGAAACTCAATGATCATAAAATAAACTTAATTCTTTCCACTATTTTGACCATCTTATGTGCCGATTTCCAATGAATACAAAACGATAGTACAATTATTTCAAACAATGTTAAGCTATTTAATAAAAGATTATTTAATTTGATTTCAAATTCTATGATAAAAATAGTTTTGTAAAACAATGAATAGTGTATTCTATTAGTCAAAACAAAAATTCACATACCAACTCTAGTTGAATTATTAAAGCTGTTTTTGCGAAGAATGAAATAGCATTTGGTATCTGTACTAATGTTGTTTAAATTTCGAAGATCCAAATCAGATCTCCTCAATAGTTCTCTAATGAAGTTCATCTTGATGCTAAAAGGATACTCATGACCTAGTGTAAAAAAAATGAATATTAAAGAAATTGTAAAACATTTACAAATTTACGGCAAAATATTCATAGCATCTGTAAAAGCAAAACATTAAAATATTTTTAGATAATTACCTATTAAAGGATAGGGTGCCTCATCTTTACCAGTTTTCACCCATAACTTGTAATTTTATTCCATTTTCCTACAAAGAAAACAAATTAATAATGAATAAAAACTTTTTACATAACATACAGAGAAAATTTAGTTACTTCAATAAAGATTACAATAGTAAATAATATAATTATTATATTCAACTTGTACTAATAAGAAAAATAGAAAATATTCCAATTATCTGGAATCGGTAGAATTGATAAAAATAACAATCTACGTTACTTACTGGATAGCCAAGTGATTGAAGAATACGTTTAATGGAATCTTGAACTGTTAATCTGTTGTCGACTTTAATAGTTTTATACTAAAATAAAAAAAAAATGGAATAAGCAAAAAAAAAAAATTTTTTTCTATATAATTTAGTCTAAAAATAATTTTAACACATATACATAAATATAAAAGCAATTTCTATAAATAATAAAAATACAAACTTTTAAAAATAATAATAATTTTAATAAATAATTATATGTATTTTTAAATCTTTATATCAGTCTGCTTTTAGTGATACATTACAAAGAAGATAATGATATTATATACAAACAAAAAAATCTTAAATATAATGCAGTTAAAATCCTTTTAGTTTGAAAAGAAATGAATGATACATTGAAAACTTAAATAATATTGAGAGAACATCTTACAATTTATCTGCACAAGTATAATTCATATTTAAAAATAAAATTGTATAGAAATCATGATGAATTTTTTATTAATGAATTATTTTTACAAAATAAATGAAAAAACATGACTTAATTTTCGACAAATGCCAATTATTTCAGGGGAAAAAAATCATAAGAAATTTGAATTAAGAAATTTAAATGAATTTGTTTTTAAAAACTATTTTGAAAACTTACAGTTTCTTCCCCAGTTTCAGGTTTCCGAAAAGAAATTTGAATAGAAGTTTGAGATTGTCCCTCTTTTTCTTTGGATTCCTCAATTAATCTAAAAACAAGGGAAAATTTTAATGAGTTTAAAAATTATTTTAAAATCAGCCAAAACAAATTATTTAACACAACTAACTCTGTAGCTTCAAGCACATAAAAAAAATTTCCAATAAAAAAAATGCATTTATTTTACAGTAGAATAGTACATTTGCAACAAAAATTTTTAAACTGAAGATTCATCGAAGAAGCACAATTTTGCTTTAAACTGAAATCCACCAAAAAAGTCCATTTTAAAAATCAAACAACTATAATAAAGAAACTATTCAAAACAAAGTTTCGATTTCTCTTTTCATTAATTTTAACGTTTGTCATTCCATAATCCTTTTGTTTTTTTTAAAACAAGAAGATTCTTTTTGATAGGGAAATGCATCACCCCCAGAATTATTGTCTGGAAAAACTGTGCTGATATTTTTTTCAGGAAAAATGCCTTCTTTGCGGTCGTCTCGCCAATGTAGAATTTTGCGTTTCGATTCCAGCGGGTGATTTGAAACATTCAGCAACTCCTTTACAATCGGTTTGATTTGAAATAACTTCCGCTTTATCATCCCTACTTTCTGCAACTGAATCACCCATGGCCGATTTGATAAAAAAAAAAATACTATGTTGCGCAACGGTATAGCAGCAATTTATATCACAAATGGCTAATCGAATGGAGAAAAAACCGCTAACGTAAAAATAAAAGAAAATCCGTTTAAAATTATTTTAATTGTTTTAAAAAAAACTTATAATTTCATGCAAAAATATCGGTTCTTTTAACAGTATTCCTCCAACGTATTATTATTAAACATGAAGCAAAACTTGAGAACTACATCAGAAAAAATTGAAACACAAAAAACTAACCTTTAAATTCTTCTTATAATTTGACAATTTTTATATGATGCCAATGAATTTCATTCAAATTTACAACATTTTATCATTTATCAGTTCATTATTTCAGTGCAATTCGTGCAAAAAATTGAAGTGCTCATTAAAATCATGATTATTTTTAATTTACATATTGCTTAAATCGGAATGGCAATAAATAAAAATAAAATAAATTTTAGCTTCGTTAAGCAGCAGATGCAACCTAAAAGTCACACATTCTTCAGATTTGATATTAGTAGTGCTTCTTCTCAAATAAATTTAAAAGTACATTATAAAGTTGTTTTAATATTAACTCAATGTTATTAAAATAAAATAAATATAAGTATTTTTTTTAAAATTAAAATTAGATTATATATTCTGAATGATGGAAATAATACTTACTGTAAGAACTTCTGTTGCCACAAGTCTTTTGTTTTCAAAGAACTGCAAGAGAAATAATTACTAGTTAGTAAAAAGTAAACATTCCCTCGGATCACATTACATGTGCATAGTGTACACTTCGAGTTCTTTTGCAAATAGAAACTGAAATGTTTGATCATTAATACTCATAATTCAAAATACACACACAGATTCTAAAGCAACGCGAAGGCAATTGGCAACGGACCTCGTAATTCTGAACCGCGGTCAAGTGACGAGGACGAACCTAACTTCCACACCATGCCCACTTTAGGACTTTTAAGTCACAACAGATTTGGCATGCATCAGCCTCTATACACGGCGGGTCTTCAACGGCATCAGGATTCGAGCCTGCGAATTCAACAGATCTAATAGGCCACATGACCAATAGGCTCCCGGGCACTGAATATCTTAAGGAAAACACATTATAAAAGTTCAGTTCAGAACTATTTCAAACCAGACGAAAATAGAAAGCAGAGCTCAAAAAAACTGCGACAAGATGGAAAATATATCAAAATGATGTCAGCTCCGTTAATCCCAATCTTCGGTCTTTTTTAATTTAAGTAAAATTGAAAAAATAATTGCCTAAATTTTATACGATTTAATTTTATATATGAAGATTTCAATTTGAAATTGTAACTTTTATATACAAAACAACAACAAAACAAGTTTCAGGCAGTACATAAACTGACCAACTCTCAGCGTCAAAATTTTACGATTACAAAAATCAAAACGTTCAAGAATAATGCTGATTTGTCAGCAGTAAAAAAAGAAAGAAGGAACAAAAAAGACAGCTTGGTGAATAATAGCTTATTTATGATTTATTCATATAAATACTTGAACTTTTTATTTCACGAAAAACATATCTATAACTAAATGTACACAAGCAAAGTATCCAATTCATGCAAGTAATTATTATATGATGCGAAAAGTAGGTTTAAAAATATCGTGAAGGTTACGTTTTATAAAAAAAGGTATAGAATTATGTGCGGTAGAGTTTTAAATTTATATCACAAAAATGATAAACAAAATCTACATAAAATTTCTCAAGAGCCCCCCCCCACACACACACAAGAAAGCTATTTTCAAGCTAAGTGTCGAAATAATGATAAATGAAACTTCAGTAAGCACTTTCTGGGATTTCGTAATTCACATCTCTTTTTACATTAAAAACAAATGCAATAGTGGAAAAAACATATTACTTATTTCTAGTATATTTCATTCTTTATAAACATTAGCTGTCGATAAACGTACCATCGTCGATATACCATACACATTACATGACGTTTATGTACATATCATACAATAAATTCTTTCGCAAAAATAATGTTCAATAAAGAGTAAAGGAATGAAAAAAAAATCTAGTAAAACAAAATTGAAATTATGCAAAAATTTGTAAATATGCTTTGTGTAATTATTGCTTTTTATGAGAAAAAAATCCCATCTTAAAACAAAATACAGCAAAGGAAGTATCAGATCCTATAACTTAAAAATAACACCTGCGTAGACACATTTGTTTTTTCTAAGCTTGTTATTAAAAATTGAATCGGATAACAGAGCTATATCAATACTTAAACAGATAAAACATGCCGCTAGTGACAAGTGTTCTCTTTACAACTTTGACAAGTATCGATACTAGATAAAATAACATTTCTCTCTTTATATGTACTTATACTATATCGTCAGAATAAATAGTGGTTTTTGCATGTTCTTTTTTCAGGTTTCTAAGCTAACTGAAGATTAATGCCAATAAAAAAATATCAGCTTTAACAAGAACCCAATAGATAAATTCTAGCGTGAAAAAAATGGAACAGATTTTTTTGTTTTGTTTGTTCAGATACAGAATAGTTCGTAAGTTTGTTACATATAAATATATATAAGAACACATTTTCACTCAATTTTCTTTTATTCTTTATGTACGTTCGATTTTTAAAAAATCCGAAACGCGCGGGAAGTTTAAAATTATTAATGTAAACGGTGCTTTTATAAAAAAAATTAATGCACACGGTTTTTTTCAAAAAAAAAAAAAAAATTTTTTTATAATGTTTTGAACAAAAAATAATGTTAAAAAATATTAATATTGACAAAAAAAAAGGGCATTTACTCTTTCTTTCACAAATTTTTTCAAGTCTATCTCATGTGCAGATATATGTATTTATAAAGCCCTATATTTCATTTCTAACACGAACAGTTAGCTTATATCCGGGGTAGGCATTAAGTCGATCGCGATCGACCGGTGGACCGCCAAGACATTTTGGAGTGACCGCCTTTACTAAGACCTAATAATCATTCCACCATACGAAAGTTCAGAAGTATCGTATTTATTCTCGAATCCAAGGCAATTTCGTGAAAATTGAAAAATAGTCTAAAATGGTTTATCGTTATTCAATTTTACGAAATTAAACTAAATTTAAAAGGCAAACTAATAAGAAGTGAATAATTAATTATTTTATCAGTATTATAAACATTTAAATACATGCATGAAGCTGTAATTGCCCTTTAAATACCCCAGCCAACCAATTTTTTTCTCTTCGATTCTAAGCCACGCCCGATTTTCAGTAACATTAACATCAGGAAAAAAGTGCGGTTTAGATTAGAGTAAATGCGATAGTTTAAGAGGAAAAAAGGCGAATCATAAGAGAACATTTCGTTGAATAGAAAATGCGCTTCGCTATTTGGAGGTAATTTTACGAAGAAAGTCAGAAAATGTTCTTGGTTCCAGGAAAAAGTTCGCTAAATTGAGAAATTCGTAAAATAGAGGTTCGTAAAATTACTGTATTGGATACTTTCTGTAGCTCACTACACCTACGACACTGGGTGGACCGCAACACCTTGAAAAAATTAGAAGTAGCCCGTACCCTGGAAAAGTCTGCCCACTCCTGGCTTATATGATACAATGGCCATTTTACTTATGTCTTGTTATATATCTACCGATTAGCTTTAGGTGAAAATCACAGCAATTTTGTTCATTTTTTTAAAAAATTTCAACTATCATCTAATAATGTAGAAAAACAAAAAAGTCTTCTTTTTACAAAAACTTCGAACTTTTCTTTTTAAAAATGGAATTGTTTTAAATAAATCTTTATTTGGACCCCTAGAGTCATGCCTAGAGTTACACCGCTACACATCATCATTAATATACGAAACAACAGCTCGTGATTATCGTTTTAAATTTATGTCTGTGATTTAAGTACCAAAAAATACGTAAAGTCTGAACAAATCGAATGCTAAACACAGGTGGCGCCATGTTGATATAATCCTACACGTGTTCCAAGAATCTTTTCCTCCGTTGAGTAAAAAAGTTATTTCCCAGTTTGTCAACAGTGGATACGGACTACAACGATTTTATCTAAAAAACACTGAAATACACTAAAAAAAGATAAAAACAACTAGTGATGGCGCCGTGACAGTACCGATGTCGGGGGGAAAGTAAATACATGAAGGGGGGAGAACCATAGATTTGTAAAAGCACTTCGAATTAGGGTTGGTGAGGAAGAAGGAAAAAAAAAAGACCGAGAACTAATATATTTTTGAAGCAAACAAACTTACTAAGAGTTTGTATCATTAATACCTCAATTGAAGTTGAACATAATAACTTTAAAAAATTTCCCTTGTGTCAAATTATTCAAATAAAAACATTAAAATGTCTATTATAGTATTATATTTTTATATTTATCATTTAATTTATATCTTTTGTAATAACTCTATATCAATTCCTTTACTCAAGCATTATACATATTACTGGCTATTTAGTTCGAGTAACTATAAGATTTTTGAAACGAATTTACTGAAGAGAGTAAAATAACTAATTAAAATAACAGAAACAAGCGTATCAAGTTATACATATGGAACATTAATCAATTACTCATGTGCTTCTAGTGTGAAATTTACAAAATGTTATCACGGAAATAACATTTGTTGCAATCTGTAGTAATCAGTGTAAACATCGATGACTCATACTCTGAGTGCAATTTCTCTATCATTGTTTATTATTTTGAAACAACACACAATCTAACCTACAATTTGATAAAAAAAAGATTTCTTTTTTTATAAAGATTGACTTTTGAAAGGTTATTTAAAAGTAGGTAAAATATTATTAGCATGAATTGATTTTTTTTTAATGCTGACGATATTTTATCGCCCTATTGTAAACAAACGCTTTGACATATAAATCATATATCAATAATAATTAAAATTTAAAAAAAGGTTAAATTTGTTACAGAATAGAAATCTCAAAGATCATATTTTGTTTTTAACATTATATTAAAAACGAGAATAACAGAATCACAAATTTAATTTTTTGTTTTTTCGAGGATAGAGACTGAAAATTGACTTCCAATGTTTATTGAGAATGTATTTCGGAGTAAATTCTATAGCAAAACAAAAATACATTATAACTTTTACCAACATGTAAGAAATAATTAAAGTTTTTTTTAAAAACAAAATCACGAAATCCGTTTGAATAATTAAATATCGAAATATATAAAAATGTCCTATTAATTTAAATCATAAATTCTTAATTTGGGGGTATGAAAAAATATTTCGCGAGGAATACAAACTAAAAAAATTTCAAAATAAATTAAGTTCTTATTACAGACACATCTTTATGATAAAATCTAGCATTCTAAAGGACGTGCGAGACCACATAATATGATTATACAACTAACAAGACCCGGATAAGGCTAAGAACCTCTTATTTAAATAATGAATAAATTAAACTAAATAAGTAAAATCTTAAATGATGGCAATCGGAAAACAAATCATTAAAGTAACATGGCATACTGAGTCGGATAAACATAAAGATCACAGTTCGTCCCAACACATATGCATAACAATAAGCAATACAAAAAATTCAACTATACAAAAATAAAATTCCTCTTACCAATATCTTAAAATAGAAGCACAAGAAATACACCAAAACATGATCTAGATCCACTATTACGCAACCGCAATCCTGCACACACAATTCCACTTCCTACTATAAAACACAACCCACTACGACCATCCGCAGCCTTGAAGCCAGAACACTCAACTGGACCAACCGCCAAATAAATACAATGACTGTATCCCCACAACAGAGGACGGAGTGTTGTTGCAGGTGTAGAGGGGAGGATACCTTATCTGTCAATCCCCCCCAAGGCATGCAGTAAGGTCAAAAAGAACGTCCCTTGAAGTCTGACCCCTCCCACGTCCAGGCAATCTATTATGACAAATCCGTAGCTTAGTATTTGACAGTTCTGAAAATGCCAGAGTTGGATAGAAATTATAAAGGACAAGGGAAAGGTAGGATTGAAAATTAATATGGATTGCTATCAATTTATCTCATTCTAAGACTTGTACGAGTACTAAAGAATGATAACAATAAATTTTTCTGTTCAGTTATCCTATAGGGGTATATATAATGATGCATTCAGTGATGAATCTGATTAAGGTGACCGATTACATTCGGAACTCGGAGTATTTTCAAACTTTTTTTTGGTTACCTCCTATGTGTGTATACTATACAAAACAGATTTTGTGTTCAAAATTTCATAAAAATCTAGCCATTTAATTTTTCAAAAAAAAAAAAAAAATCTTACAATTTTTGAAGTGATTTTAAACTGTTCCTCCTCCTGCAAAAATTTACGTACACGCATGAAATCTGATTTACACGTACATAAAACTATGCATAACAAAAGATGGCATGGGTTTTGCGATAACATGATTGGTATTCGTACAATACTTCTTTTTATGAATGCTTATTGAAAATTCCTTAAAAAATGTGTACATTCTGAGTTCAATTATTTTTTAAAAAATAAGTATTGTTTTGATTCAAAAATGCATACCAATTTGCGCTAGATGTACTATTAGCAATAGGTAAAAAAAAAAATTAAAGCATTAGGCACAACAGAAAAAAAGCCTTAGCATTTTAAATGGAAACAAACTAATTATTTTATCATTCTGAGATAAATAAGTTTAAAGTTTTGATGTACCATAGGGATGTGAATAAAAACGAACGTAAAAGCTATCATATATAATTCTGCGTTTTTTTCAGTTTAGACCTTTCAAATTTTGTGAGGTTATAGAAAATTATATAAAGAATTATTTAGGCTAAAAAAATTGGATTTGATTTTTTGACCAATTTTTGTCAATTGAATCGTATTGTATCCCATTAAATTAGAATAAACATATAAAATTGTTTTAAGAATATTATTGCGAGAAAAAATTATTTAAATGCAATTTTTTAGCAAAAAAAAAAAAAAGGAAAATAACATTTTAAAAACATTTTCCGTTTATGAAAAATACTTCTTTTATAATATTTGTCTAAATAGAGCTAGGACTTCTGAAATATATAACTTAGGAGACAATTTATTCATATTTTATCATATCAAAGTAGAGAAATTTTAACAAAAACATCTGTCGTTATTTCAATTGATCGTAACTCTGAAAAAGATATTAATTTTCAAAACTTTTAGTTAGACCCTGGTTTTAAGTCCAGCGAAAAATTGGCAAAATGTTATTTTAGAAGCATTTTTCATGAAAGGAGAATGTTTGGAAAATACGTCATCCTTTTTTCATTTGTTGCCAAAAAAAAAAGCACAAATAATTTTTTTAATATAATAATACTCTTTAAACAATTTTATACGCATATTATAATTCCAGTGACACTAAATATAAAAAAAATTATTCATTTACAAGTTTTTTCAAAACTACGGGTTCCGAATGAAGTCGCCTTAAGATTTCTTTATTCGCATGAAAAAATACCTAAACTAAAGTAGCAAAAAGGTCCAAAAATAAGATGAACTATTGACGGAAACGTTGATAGGTACAGGAAGGGTACAACAGGTAGAGTACTCATAGAAATGAATGATTGGGGGGGGGGAGAGTTTCAAGGACGACTTGAAAAGAAAAGTCCCTCTTTAGAAACCCTGACTCCAGCCTGTCCGGCATTTGTGAATACCATTCACCTGTCAATACTCAACCTACCTGGGTTTTAGTCATTATACAGATAAGATACATTTCCCCCATTTTTCTAAGAAAATATTTCAGGTTCTGATTGAAATCTATGGGAAAGGAAACATTTAACAACTTTCCAAGTAGCACTTTGGGAAGCACTTGTAGCATTTTAAAGTGCAATACAAAGAAACTTAAACTGGCATACAGGATTACATACTATCTTCGGTGATCAACGATTCTATTATCAGCACTCAAATAATCAAGTTATGTTACATAAAATAATTAATAAAAAGCATTAATTAAAGCTCGAAATTAAAACATTTGCAACAAATATTGCGCAAACAACTAGAGTAAAATTCAGATCTTGTGTTCTATAAAAGTGGAGCCATTAAAAAAAAAAAAACTCCTGTCTTATTTATTTCCAGAAGTAAGAGAATATGAATCATCTCGTCGCCAAAAAAAACCAAAGCAAAGAAAATGTGAAATATTTATACATGAAATATAGCACATATATGCATATGAACTTTTCAATGCCTGTCATTTTAATAGAAAGAACTAATAGCAACATTAATCGAAATGGCATTAACAAAAAGGGCAAAATAGAAGGAAATAAGTAATTTAATTCAGGATTTCATTACATAAAATTACCAAAAAAAACCAGTGGCCTCTTATGGAGAGTGGTTTATATTCTAAAAAAACAGACAGTAGCCCAAGGGGTGGGGGTGTACGCCACTGCCAAAAGCAATAACACACATGCTATAATTAATTGATTTACTAAAACATAAAACTTCATTAATTAACTTTTTAAATATAAAATTTCATGAAAAAATAAAGATGTTAATAATAAAACGCAACAAATCATTGCAGAGGGAAATCTTTTTTAAAAAATTGGAAGAAGAATTTTTAAAAAGTAAGAAAAACAACAGATTTTTGGCAGGTACATTTTATGTATCCCCAAAAAATAACGAAAAACGTGTACGTAACGTATAAACGAAGGTTAGTTATATATGTAATACGCTAACCTGAAAGTCACTACAACGTTTGTAGTGGGCCATCCAATGACAAACGAAGTTGCTGGTGATTTGATGGACTCGCAAACATCCCCCAGACACTGAGACAACCACATCTCACTCATTCGAATCTTTTCTTTTAATTTGTAGGTGCCACCGGACCTTTACAAAATAAATAAATTGCATAACGTTAACAAAATAAATCCAGCTATAAAAACACAAACTTTGAAAAAGTATAGAACGCTCGCAAGGGAAATCTCGAACATAAAATACACATTTAAAATTTAATTAGTACTATATTTATTTTATGGGTTGAATTATAAATTATCCAAAATTATAAGATAAAAAAAACAGTACTCATTATCGACTTACTAAGAACGTTTTAATTAAATAACATGATTTTAGAAGGCTATCTTGTATAAAAAGGTAATTGTACATATATACGTATAGATATTATTTTAACGATCCAAAGTAAAGACATTTAAATTCATCTTTTATACAGATCATTAAGAGATAATTTACGCGATAAGCGAAGGTAACGCGATAGTACATTCGTAATAAAAATGAGAAAGCTTACCTTGGTTTAGCAACCAGAAGAAGGTCATTGAAAAGAAATAAATGCCTATCTTGTTTCTGTACACCCTAGAGAGAATAAAAAGCGACATTAATTATTTTTTTCGCAATGTTTAAAATCGAAGCAAAATTTAAGATCCTGTATGAAGATCCTAGGATTAGGATTAATCTCTCTGAGTCCACTAGGGTTGGATCGTTACATTTGATCATTTAAGGTGTCCGACTAACCCTAAAATTGTAAATTTCGCCCAAAATTGACAATTTCTTAGGATTTTATTTAATAGGCCGTCTTATCAACTTTATAAAAATATCAAGTTTATTATTTTCCGTTCACTAGAACAAAAACTACAAGTGTTTTAGTAAAAGCAGATGCCATTACGTTAAGCAAGATGTCATACTTTAAAACGCTTTTTACTCGAAATGTGTGTTTTTTTAAAATGCTCAAACGGGGCCTGCGATTACTAAAAGAGTTTTGAAAATAATTAATTGAAATTTCTTGTGTTTGTTCTGAATAATAGTAGAAGTGTTTTAACCTTCAGATTTATGAATCACTGTTTTGTTACAAAATTTACAGTCCCTTATGTTAATATAATGACTTTTTTTAAAAGCAATATCAAATAATAACTAAGATAAAGTGCTCTAGCTTTTTTAAAAATTAAAATATCTCTTATCCTGAAGGTCATTTCAAAAATGAATAACATAGCAACACATCAGAATTGAAAAATTTGTTCATAAACTTTTGGTACAGAATAGGCCCCGTTATGTTATTTTTTGTAAATTGTTAACCATTTTAGTAATTATTAATTTCTTTTTCTTTTCTTAATTTAGCATATTTTTCTTAAAATATACTAAACAAATCTAAAAACAACAAAAAAATCTCCATTTTTTTTTAAAAAAAAAGTTATTGCAAGTAGTCAGATACCTTAATAAAAATATTTAGTACTTGATTTCAACCAAATATAGCTATTCGATTGCATAAAAGATTGGTTCAGATAGAAAAATGTAGTCTACTTTCTCGATGGAATACGTTATTTGCCAATCTACAAAACGCAAAGTTATCAACAAGATATCACTTACCAAAAACCAATTGTAATTTAGAACAGAATGCGTAAACTAAAGATATCACATGGAGAGTGATTCAAGAAAAATTCAGAAACTATATTAAAACTGCTCATAAATGGAGAGTAAAACATTAATAACACTGACAATATTCTGGAAAACAAACAATAACTATGTCGCGCAGGGGACCTTATCAAGTATCGATTTAGAGCAACATTGTTATCTACTTTTGCTGATAATATTGCAGAGCTTAAAATTATGTAACGAATTAACCACATTGTAACAGGCTTAAAATTCCCTACGTTTACTTAATTCTTTTTCTGGGATTTCTTACACAGGAATTTTGTTTCAATAGATTGCATAGCAATCACAAAACTGACATATTTTATCAAACAAATGCCACTTTTTGTTTATCCATATCAATGTAAACCTTTTTATGATTGGTGGGGAAAAAATGTTTGAACTATATACCTCTTAAAAGAATAGTTTTTAAAATATTATTTCATAAATAAATACCTAAATTAACCAAACAAATTGGCGCAGAACTGTTTCCTTAATTACGAATATCATAAAAACATTGTCCCATCAGTAATCCCGATTTAAGGATTATTTATATCAGCTTACACAAATATTTAATTGTAGCTTTTAGAGTACGTTTTTATTTTATTAATAAATGTTTATCTTCATATGTTTTGAAGCAAAGCGACTCATTAATTCATTCATTCACTGACTACGAGATCTTCGGAACTATTAGATCTACAAACTCTAAATTTGGCAGGCATTTTTCTTTCGTTGAGCAGAGAGATCCGCAAGGGGTTTTGCGGAAATTGACAGTCAAGGGGTTTACGGGGGGATAGAGACAAAAATTCCTGTTTTTTGAGCTATGGACCTACGGACTCAAATTTGGCAGGCATATTTCTTTTGTTGAGTAGAAATCCAATTAGAAGCAATTTTGCACGTTTCAAGTCTGGAAGGGAGGGTGTAGCTAGGGCGTAAAAGATACACTTCCGTTTCAGAAATTCATATATGTTCCGATTTTTAATCAAGAGGCGAAGACAATTAAAATGTTTTTTAGTACAAGCGAAAGCTTAATGCTAGAATTTAGACATCAACAACGTATATAATTATACAATATAATAAAATACCCAGCGAAGCAAGCGGATGTTTAGTATTTTAACAACGAAAAAAATGTTATAAAATTTACCATGGTGAAATGAACAGACTCTCCATAATAAAAACGCGAAAGTTGTCATCTCCCC
Source organism: Trichonephila clavata (assembly GCA_019973975.1). NCBI lineage: Eukaryota > Metazoa > Arthropoda > Arachnida > Araneae > Nephilidae > Trichonephila > Trichonephila clavata. Next base: position 4,979 of record BMAO01038328.1, on the reverse strand, counting down.
ATAGATGTTTCTTCTGGAAAGACAAAGCTTCGGGTCTGCTGGGACTGCACGGCCTGGAGAAAAAAAAAAGAATATCAAATTAACTTAAGTGTTTAGTCAAAAACATGAATAATAAATTATCGTTTAAAAAAACACCCATTTATAGTTAATCGAACTAAGTTGTAACTTAAACTTTTAATCGCCAAATCTGGAAATGGGATCAAAAATCAGTCGCCAGGTGCGAGATGATATCTGAAAATGGGAAATCGTTAATCTTGACAATCCTGATCCGGTCGTTGCAATGTCATAGGTCTTGGACAAGTGAGCAAAATTTCGAATTAATCTGATCTTTTAAAGTGGTAAAAATGGAGTGGGTAAAGATTCCGTTACAAACAAGTGAAGCTTATAAATGGGTGTTAATTAAAAATTGCCAGTTACATGCTTTTTTAAAAGTTATTTTAAAATACAATAAATTGGCGGAAAATATGGTTAACCCTTACAGGACCATACGGTTGCTAAGAGTAAATATTGGCATGTAGCCGTTTATTTCAGTTTGTTTAGACGAAAAATAAATAAATATCATAAGAAAATACATAACGTGTAGTTTTATCCGGTATTTGTTTTCATTTGTTCAAATTACTTTATTATTGCACAAAATTATACGTAATGAATAACATAGAATATGTGAGAAAACACAGTAACAAGCTATTACACGACACAATGAACCAAAATAATTAATAATAAGATTACAACAGCCTCTGCGAATGTTTTATCATTGGCGCCAATTAATTCAACAGTTCATTTTTTTCTTTCTTAAAAAAACGTTCCCCTTTACGTAACTGCATTTGGCATAAGTTCTATTTTGCATTCTGTGTTTAAAAAAATGCAGATAAGGCTAAAAAACTAAAAACCCCTATCACCAATTTTAAAATGGGGAAATATGTTTTCGAAAGGGTTAAATTTCTTAGAAAAGGATTATATAAAAAGCACATTTTATCGGCTCATTTCATCCTCAATATTTAAGTGAATATGGATTATTTTACTTCACCATTTATTTAAAAATAAGTTACGATTAATTTTATAATTAAAAATAATTCTTTGCTTGAATTACCAATTCAAGACGAGTGTATCATTTAACAAAATTTTGATTTTCAAATGACGCATTTTTTAAGAATAAATAAGTATTTTCAAAATTTTCCTTCACAGGGATATATATATATAGTAGGAATATTTAAATTTACCAAAGAAATTATCATCATCATATTTCATATATTAATCATCTTAACCACAAATATTTTCCATAATTAGACAATTTCTGTGTAACATATTATCAATAATCAACACTAACAAACAACAAAATAAAAATGATAACCCAGTCTCCACTTTGTCGCTAGTGATGTCGGTCTCAATAAATCATAAGACCTTTAAGCTATGAAAAAACATGAGAACAAAGGGTTAGTAGCAACCAAAAGACTAGTTTTTTACAGCTACAGCTGTGAAACAATTACGCAGCACTGCTCCAGGTAAATTCTTAGTATGGGTGGTCTTTTTTAGTTCTGCCATAAAAATGAACGAGTGCTAACAGACGATGGCCACAGAAACGGTCGGCTTACAGAGCTTAATAAACGGTCAGCTTCAAGGACCGGATGTAACAGTTTCGCAGCTTTTCAAAAAGGAGAAACAGAATGGGCTAAAAAGGATAAGTACAGGTTGTGAACGAAATTGCAGCAGTGTGGGGAAGTAACACAGGGAAAAAAAAAAAATAGGTAAGACAAAAACAGAATGAAACAGGGGGGGGGGATTTTAATTTATTGGTTAGTCGGACTTTTACTTAAAATAATACACAAATTATTTAAAAATAATTAATTTCTTATTTAATATATTTAAAAAAAGGAAAAAGTAGTAACATTTTATTGAAACCAGTCACCGCTGGACCTTATCTAATTGTACACAACCCATACTACACTTATCAGAACAAATACAGTATATGCCCGGACGCCAAGTTTGTGCAAGATCATCGCCAAGTTAAGCTTATAAACACCGCACTAATAAACTTAAAAATAGCCAAATTTGGCATCTGGGCATATACTGCAGCACCGACAACTTATCAGTCTATTATTTGAAACCACGATAATTTCATTGACCATATTTAGGTATAAACTTATTTTGATATGAATCAGAACGTAACGCATATTTAAAAACTAAACAGATGAAGCTTTTCTGTTGGTTCAATTATAAATTTAAACAAATTTCAGGAACACCTTCAATTTAGTGGTTTTACAAGGTTTCCGAGGAGAATATTGGGTTAAAATGATTTTAAAAAATTTAACATTTTTTCCGTTTGAACTTTCAAATTTATGCTTAACATTGAAAGGGGTGACATACCATACAGGAATTCGTGATTCATGGTGAAATACCTCACTGAAAAATTTCTCAACTTGCTTTTAAAATACTTAGAATTTTTCCCAATAATTACATTAATATTTCGAAGAAAATTTTTAATTATTTGAGAGGAACTTTTCTTTACTCTATTGCAAGGTGAAAATTAAAAGATTTGTTTAAGAAGGGCTTATATTGATATATTATTGCTAAAACTTTTTGACAGTTGTTTACTACAATAAAGAAGTAGAATTGGCTTTTGGGGTTTAGGAATATAGGACACGTGAATTGATATTTCCTTTTGAATAATTCTAAAATTTGGTATTTATTACGAAAAGGCTAGAAGTAAAATAAAACATTTATGTATAAAAATGATCTTAATTCTATCACGGTTTAAATTTTAAAAAAAAACCCCTTCTTGATTGAATTAAGTGCAGAATAATATCGCTTTCGAACTTTTCATGTTTGAATAGAGAAGGTCCGAGATTAATTTAAGAGAATGTTTATTAATGTCACGCATTAAAACAACATGAGGGTTATGGGCGACGGACCTCTTTATTTTGAACCATGGTCAAGTGACCAGGACGACACCTGAGCTGTCACACCCCTCTCAAAACTAACATGGCACGCCAACGGAGGACTTTGAACTACGACAGATTTATCGTGCATCAGCTCCTCTAGATGGCGGGTCTTTAGTGACACTACAGCTCGAACACGTGACACCGCGGCCACGAGTTCGTAACCATGACCACTAGGCTATCGCGGCCCCGAGATTAATTAAGCAAGACTTTAAAAGTTAAATAAATAAAATAAAAAGCAAGTATGCAAACAATTATTTAACATAAGAATGGAAAAGGACAAGCAAATTAGTGAATGAGTGATAGTTATATTAACGTCACACTATACAGCAAAACGAGGGATAATGGCAACGGACCTTGTAATCTTGAGCCTCGGTCAGGTGAAGGGAACGGCACCTTTGCTGGTACCCTCCTCTCTAAGCTACCACGCTAAAGGGAGGACTCGGAGCTCTACAGATTAAAAAAACATCAGCCTCCTCAACACGGCGGGGCTTAGTAGCACTACGGCTCGAACTCATGGCATGCCAGCCACATTTTAAAAAATAACTTAATAAATTTAATAAAAAAAATTCAAAACTTTATCAGTTTATATGATACACATATGTTTAAAACAAGAAACAATTTTATAAACATTGTTTCGTTTATCAAATCATGTATAATTCATTAACTCGTGAAACATTTTGATGCGATAACCTTTATATAGATTTCCCCAACTGTAAAAACAAGCTTTTTCTTCTTAATATAAGTACCTTTCACTCGTATCAAAACAAAGAACTAAAAACAATATCCTCAGAGCCTCAAGGTTATATTCTTTATATACCGAATCACTCGAAGTCAGTTATTTTTCTCTAAACACACAACTCTGACCCTATAAAGAATTATCTGACAACCCACTAACCTAATTTTTTTACAGACATCTTCAAGAGATCATCTTTTGCCAGAAAAAGCACACCAGACATCAAAAGTAACTTCTTCATCTTATCTCTTTTATTGTTTAAACCTTTCCTCGACCACACCTCAATCACAGGTTGTGTTACTTAAATATCGCTTTTCTTTTCCATCATCCCAGTCTTAAGTTGATGGGTTCAATGTTTGCTCGTGAAAACTACCCTTGCGAACTCAATGACCCCCGAGTTTGCAGATGTGTGGGTTGGTTGCCTGTAACTGTGTCAATGTTCTTTCCAGTCTGGTATGGAGAAATTTAATAGCCAAAAATTTGAAGGTTTCAGTTTCAGTCATTTGTAAAGCGGTGTTATCAAAGGGTATACGGTATCTTAGATTCTGGGATGCGTTTTTAAAAATAGACACTAGATCGTCCTTTACGTTACATAGGTCCATATATAACTATGCAAATAACACATTTATGTTAATGGGCCAGTGGCGAGATTGTTTCTTATATGGGAATAGAAAATCTATGCCTCCCATTATGAGGAGAAATACTGACGGAGACGAAAAAAGCCCTACGGAAATTTTATATGATCTCTCCAACAGAACTTTAACACGAATTTTTCGTACATAGAGAAACTATTTAATTATGATTATGATTTTACTATACAAAGCCTAAATTTAGTTTCAATAAATAAATATTTCACAAACACTAAAATTCACCCATATGAATATACATTTGAAAATTGAGCTTCTGTAATTTTCATATTCTATCTTTTATGAGATTGGTAGAATTTTTTAATGTGTTTTCCTTCTTCACTATTTCTTTTTAATCCGAAAATCTTTAACAGCAGGGACGTCTTAAGGGATGGGCTAACTGGTCACAATCGGGGACTCGTTCTTGTTCTCGACTCAGCCTTAATATGATCATACTTTGAATAGTTTTAACGGCCAAATGATTTTTCCGGTTGTATATTCTCCGAAAAACTAGACAATATGTCAACTGACTACATATGATACCATCGTCCATTCATAGGCCTACTACCATACATCACCGCTCATTCAGTCAAAAAGCTGCAGTCGGTTTGTGCGAGTGTAAGTCATGTACATTTATTTGTTTCGGGTTTTTGTTTGAGCGAGTATTTGGCAATGTATGCT
>BMAO01038327.1:0-21989 GCA_019973975.1 Trichonephila clavata | reverse complement strand
AGTTTTTAATGGAGAAATCATGTAGAGTTAATTTGGTTTGGCCAGAGTTTCATGAATTCTGCACAAGTAGACGTTTTTGATGGTCCGTCGACGAAATCACACTTTCTACGTCATAAGTGTCATTGTGCTTGACTTTTGTAACTTTGTATGGTCCGAGGTATTTTTGCTTAAGTTTCAAGCCTGGACCAAACTGAGTGCGTTTAATTGCTACTAGGTTGCGTAGTTGATATTTATGAGCTTGTCTGCGCTGGAGATAGTACATGCGGTGATTCTCATCTTGAACTTTGTAGATTTGCTTTTTGGCATCTTGACGGAGAGCATCACGTTGTTCTTGGAATTGAGCTGTAATCTCATCGTTAAGAAGTTGGACTATCTCAATGTCCTGGCAAAACTTCATCTTGGTGCCGAAAAGGAGTTCAAATGGAGTCATCTTGATGCTTCTTTGAAAAGTTGAGTTCAGGATTTCTTGCAGGTGGGGTACCATTTCTCAGGATCGTCGACAGAAAGTTTTGACAGCACAGCAATGATGGTGGAATTTTGTTTTTCAATTTGGCCATTAGATCTTGGGAAACCAGTTGTAATGGAGATATGAAGGAGGTGTGTTTTGCTTATTACAGTAATCTTCAAATGAGGAGGAAGTAAATGCGGATCCTTTATCAGTGATAATTCTAGCGGGGTTTCCGAGACATGTCGTTGGTTTTCTAATCGTTTTATGACTTCTGCAGCGTCCGTAGATCTAGTGGGATACAGCCATGTAAATTTACTGAATGCGTCTATCACTGCAAAAACGTGCTTGTATTTTTTAGAAGTTGACGCTAGAGGACCCAAATGATCTAGATGAAATGTATGGAGTGGTAAGTCGTTCTTTTCTATCGGGTTAAGCATGCATCTTGTTTACCACGTTTCCGGTTTGTGAGAATGCATGTAACACAGTTTTGAATGCCTTTTTCAACTTTGTCTTTAAGTCGTGGGATGTAAAGTCTTTGCTAATTAAATCTTGTGTGCGTAGAACAGCAAAAATGGCCACGTTCATGTGCAGTTTTAATGATATTAGCTGCATTTCGTTAGGTACCACTAGTAAATCGGTGCCATTGACTGTTTTGTACAGAAGTTTGTTTTTTACGATATAGTTATTCATGTGGCGTTATTCTAAAAGCGTCTTTATCGCTGTTATTTGTCATCAACCTGTTGTGCTTTAGAAATTGAAATGGACACTATTTTGCATTAGCATACAATGTGGAGGTCGACTGAGAGCATCCACGTGAGCCATCTTTGAGCCTGTACGGTGTTCTATTGTATAGTTAAATTCTTGGAGATAAAGTGCCCATCTGGCTATCCTGGGGTTAAGCTCTTTTTTACTTAGTGTTTTGACGAGGGCGTCACAGTCAGTAATAATTTTGAATGATGTTCCTAGTACATAGATGCGAAACTTTTTAAGTGCTTCGACCACTGCAAGGACTTCTAGTTCAAAACTAGTGTACTTTCTTTCATTGTCTGATGTCTTTTTTGACATGTAGAATACAGGGTGAAACTGATTGTCATGTATGGATTTTTGGAGTAGGACTGCACACCAAACCGTCAATTGACGCGTCAGTGTGAATCTCAATGGGAGATTTTGATTTAAATACTTAGAACGGGTTGTTGGGAAAGTAAGTATTTTAATTTTTGAAATGCTGCCTGCTGTTCAGCATAAATTTGGAAAGGGGAGTCCTTACGAAGGAGGTCACTCAAAGGTTTTGCTATGGTCGAATATGAGGGTAAAAACTTTCTAAAATAGCAGTAAGACCAAGAAATCAGCGAACGTCTTTAATATTTTAAGATCTGGATAATTAATAACAGCTTTAGTTTTTGAAGGGGAAGGAAACAATCTACCGTATTCTACAATATGGCCAAGAAACTCAATTTTATTTTGTAAAAATTGACATTTTTTTAAAAAATTTATTTCAAGTCCGTAATCACAAGCTACCTCTAGAACATTTTTTAGATATTCAAGGGCTTAGGACTCATTAGCAGCGGGAATAACAACATCATCCATATATGGAAGAACAATACTTTTCGAAATCAGATGTCGGAAAATGGCATTTATGTATCGCATAAAGGTGGAAGGACAAGTACTTTGTCCAAAAGGCATTCGTCTAAATTGATACTGCCCATTGTGAGTAACAAAACTAGTAAATTTACGGCTTCTTTCATTTACCGCAACATGAAAAATCCATTTTTTAGATCTAGAGTAGTAAATATTTAGCATTTTGGAGACAATATAAAATATCGTCAATTAAAGGAAGAGGATAGTTATCTTTAATAAGTTTGCGATTTAAGCGTCTATAATCAATGCAAACTCTTGATTTCCCGTCTTTTTTTCTTTACTACCACAACTTGAATAGCGTAAGGAGATGAACATGGCTCAACAATTCCATTTTCAACCCATTCATCAACTTGAGCGTCCACTATATCTCGTTGGGCAAATGGCAAACGTCGGGGCTTATGAAATATCGGTTCGTCGTCGGTAAGAGCGATATCAAGCTCAATGTTTACAGTTTTTTTTTTTTAGGCGTGTATGCCGATAGCAGTTGTTCGACTTCAGCTCGATTATGTTGAGAAACATTTGGACCGATATCAAATGTGGGTGAATCGTCGGAAATCGTCATAATAAAATTTTCATCTACACTATCAGAGGATCTTAAAATTTGTGAAAATTTTATGCCTGTAGGCGATATATTTAGATGTGCTTGTTTAATTACGTCACAACTGATTATGAGGTCATAATTTGTACAAGAATTTGGTACAACAGAAATAGTAACAGAAAAAATTTGATCATCGATAGTAATTTCAGAATCAAAAGTTCCTATCACATTAATTCGCGAAAAACCAAAACCTGTTAATAATGTATTGGTTTGTTTCAGTGGCGGTGCATCTATATTTATGTAAGTAGAATTTCTTAATAGTGTTAAATTGCTGCCTGTGTCTATTAATCCGTTAAGTTTACGGCCAAAAATTGTTACGTCTTTACACATATTTATAGGAGAAGGCAATTCATGCACAGCATTTACACCAGAAGGTTGTGTAGAACTATTATTTAAATTAGTTCGTCGGCATTCAAACGATTTGTGACCATAAAGATTACACGAGAGGCATCTGGGACCACGTGAATGATTAGGACAAGATTTTGATAGGTGACCTATATCATTACAATTAAAACAACGTTGGGGATTTTTAGCTGCGTCAGAAACGTTAAATTTTATGGGTTTTCTTTGGAAGCTTTGTTGTTCAGTATCGCGTCCTCGGCTTTCATATGAATGACGAAAATTCGGTGAATTAGAGTTATGTATTCCCATGTTTTTTATGACTGTTTCATAGGTACGTAATTTCTGCTTAAATTCGGAAAATGAGGTTGCACCATATAGAATTATTTTATCTGAACGAGGCCCATCAATTCCATTAATGACGTACTGGATAATTGGTGCTTCGTCAATTTTTGAATCACATCTATTTGCTAATTCACGCATGGAATTAAAATATTGCATTAAAGTCTCGGTTTTAAACATTTTTCTTTTCTCTAATTCGCGGTGTATCTCTATGGAAGTAACTGAATCCGAAAATTCTTCAATTAAAGCTTTTTTAAATGACTCGTAGGTATTTAAATTTTTTTGAGAAAAAAGAAATGATTTAGCAGTTCCACAAACTAGACGTTTTGCGAAAATTAATTTTTGAGAGGAACTGGTACCTGGGAATAAATCAAAATTTTCTTCAATATCGCAAAAGAAACTATTTACAGAATAAAAATCTTCGCCAGTAAATTTTCTACTAGTCGCTGAAATATCCCGCAATAAAGTCCAAAATTGGGTATTCATCTCTGTAAAGGAAGAAGCATCGTTTGAATGGGGAGGAAAAGTATTTTGTGTACAAAGAGATGAGACGTTTTGATGTGCCGGCATGAAAGAATAACCTTGAACACACTGGGTAGGGTTGCGTTGCTGCCCAGATGTTGGTCCGTTCCCTGTGTTGAAAAATTCCTGTCTAACGAGAGTTTTGATGTTCGTTTTTGAAACGTGGATTGATTCTCAGAAAAAACTACGTTCTCGCTTTCAGAAAAGGACGTCTCTGAATTTTTTAATGTTAGTAGGAATCCATCTAAGTTCGTCAAAGCTTTAAATATACTATTGCAAAAATTTTGCTCATTTGTTTCCACGTCTAAATGCAATAAATTAGCGACTGAAATGAAATCAGGCAATGAGAATTTGGTTAAAATTTTTTCTTTGTGTTCTTCGACTCTAAACTCTTTAGGGAATGTGGAAAAATTTCTTATTTTATTTCGCGAAGAACGGTCAAATTCGGTGAATCCTAATATAGAATTTAATGTTTTTACAGCACGAGTTGTACCACATTTCAAGGAATTGGCAATTATAGGAATATCACCTAAGTTAATATTTTTACAGGACATCTTAATATACAAAATTAACCACTTTGAAAATTTATAGACGGTGCAAGGTTGTAATCAAAATTTCCCAATCACACTCTGAGTTAAAACTACTAAATACAGTAATTTGAAAGCCAAAATAAACAAACAAAAAATACGTTTAATTAAATTTTGCCTACCTGGGGTTGGGGAGCAGTCCGTACACTAATCCAGAACCAGTTGAGGCACTTTTAGAATCCAATAAAAAGAAAGTCCTACAAGTCGTTTTTACACTTTTAGCACTGTAGCGTCCATTGAAGAAAAAATATTAACGCGTCTTATAAAAAAAAAATTTCTCGTCTAGAAGAGATTTTCCTTAATATGCAAGAGAAAGGTCGAGTCCTCAAAATATGGGAAAATGACTAGAACCTAATAATGATAAATGCTTTATTGAACAAAATGAAGGATGAAATATTTAAACTATAGTAAACACCAAAGGAGAACGTCTTCCTCCTACGTCTGGAGCTTAGCTTCTCTAACGTCCGTCTGCCTCATTTCCCGTGTGTCCTTCAGTCGGACATTCCTGGCGGGGTGTGACGTCATTGTGGACTACTCCACCCTAAGTACAGGGGGAGGGGTTGTGACATCGCACATATCCAACCCTACATATATATATTCATTCTTATAACCGTATACATAGCTCTTTATAGCATGTATTTTTGCGAAATTACAAAGCAATTACGAGTTTCTATGTACTTCAAATTTCAATTCTACGATACAGAAGCAGAGCACACACATTTTGTGGATATAATTAGTTTTTTTTAATTATACTTAGGTACATTTTTATGTTATATTCGTGATTGGTTAAAATGCTATTATAAAAAAATTTCCCCTCGCAGAAGAGTTTGGGTAAGTTCACAAAGTTAATTTAACATACACAAAGTTTCTTAAAGTTTCTGTAAATGATTGCTAAAATTGAAAAAAAAATTTTTAATTAATGGCAATTGCTGCATTAAAATATTTTTTTTATAATTTTATAAAACAAACTATTAGAGATGTTCTTCATTAAATGGTTCTAACCCAAATTATAATGGATATATATATATGCGTTAATTTAAATTTAAAAAAAGCCAGTTTTTTAAAAAATATATTTGGACAAACCGGAATGAATTAAAAATAGTTAAAATAATTAAACTAATTTCAAAAATTAATTTCATTTTTTTTATTTGAGTTAATCGACATTTTTAGAAAAGTGTCGTCGATTTTTCTATTATCTTTTTAAGTTTGACTACATTATTATAACCTTAAATCAGGGAGCACTGCTTGGAAAATTCTAAGAGCTAGTAAATAATTTCAAAAAAAGAAAATGCTGGACGTTTGTAAATATTGATAATGATATATGCCAGCAAGTTATTCATACAAATTTTACTTTCAAATTTAGTATAGCAAAGAACTATAGATGTCAGCACTACAGCTGGAGCGCTTTTAATATAAATCACTTGAAGAAATACTTTTAATGCTGCCATCTAGTGATTAATTTGGTTAACAAATGTTAATTATAGAATACTTGACATTTAAAATAATTTTTAGGAAAATAATGACTAATTTTCTGATGTTGTTTTTAAGCTGTACACATAAATAAATGAATCTTTTCATCTACTTGTGATTTTAATGGTGTGTATATGCATTTATATTCAGCTTTATAGTTGGCATCTAGTAAAGAGGTTTAAAAAACATATTTTGTTGCAATGAAAATAAAAAACTAAATAAAATATCGTTTTCTAAAAGCTCCATAGCAAAGTTATTCACATTGTAAAACAATTAGTAACAACTAAACTTGTCAGTGGTATCCTATTCGTGTAATTTTCTTATATATTTAGTTTCTTAGATATTACATATTAGTGTCTTGTAAGGAACGCCAAAAGTTTCAGAAGCTTCAAGAATAATGGTAAAAGTTTAATATTAAAAAAAAAATTACTTGTGTACAGGCATACACATACACATACATGTATAACCGATATATTTTTTTTATTAATAATGTTCAAAAAAAGAATTCGACATTGGTGTTCAAGTTCCCTAACGAAAAGTTGGCTTTTATATAAAAAAATAAAATAAATAAAATAAACTGCTTTTAATACTCGTAAATTTAAAACAAACTTCATAAAAGAGATTTTTATGACGTTTTATTTATGTTACTAATAATAACCCCGCTTCAGTTTTTTCTAGGACGTTATTTGTTAGTTAACACTGAATTCTTTGCATGAGAGAATGGCAGTCTTTCAGGTTGATTTTCCACAATATGAACAAATTTGAGGATGTCATCAACTAACAGATGTGGCTCTTCAATTGCAGCGTGATTAGCACTCCTCGGCATTACAGTGTAAGACACCAGGTCCTCTACAAGATCAGACATCATGAATTTCGGTAGCATGATAGCTTGATTAGGAAAAAATGCCACACCGCAAGGAACTGCCAAGGGTAATCTGAAATTGAAGGTGTGACATTTGAGAAAATTAATGGTAGCATGAGAGTTAGGAAATTAAATAATTGGTTTACTTACGTCACAGCTATTAATTACAGTATAAACATTTCATTAAAGTATTTCCAATAAAGTTCAGAATATATTTGTGAAAGAGGAGGTCACACGACCGTTCTCTTCGGTGTTTTTTGGCGGACTCCCCTCCACTCCAGGGTCTTGGGATGGGGGGGGGGTCTTTCTGACCCCCCGAATTACATTCGGAGTTTCCGGCTTACGGTCAGGTGTCGAATACAGCTGTTGGGGTGCACGGCCATCGATTTCGTGGCAATGATAGATGAAAAGCCCTCGATATTTAGGGATGCACGTGTGGATAGGAACGCTGTTATCTTATCCGCAAAAGGAAGCCGATTTTTCAGATGTGTGAAGCGAAAACTTCACAAAGGAATCAAATAATCACAAAGGTACAGCAATGACTTATACTGTTTCAAATGAAAAACATCATTCGAAAAGTATAATATCATTCGCAAAATTAACCTTCTAGTAATATATTCTAAAAAAAACATCCTCGTCATCAAATAAATATGTGTTAAAACTATTAGACCTACAGACTTGAAATTTTACAGCCGTGTAGGGGAGCGATGCACGTTAAATCTGTCGAGAGCTGAAACGTCCTCCCGTTGGTGTGGTGTGGTAGTTAGGAGAGGGGGGTGCCAGCTCAGGTGCCGTCCGCATCACTTGACTATGGTTCAAAATTACGCGAACCGTCGCCAAAAGCCCTCGTGTTGCTAATCAGTGCGACGTTAATATCCTGTCACTCTCACTCACTTGAAATTTTACAAATGTGTTGTTATCGTTGTTCAGTAGAAATTCATTAAGAACGAGTTTTGGTGAAATCTACTCCCAAAGAAAGGAATTAAGGGGGCGTAAAAGGTAAATGTATTCCATTTTAGAAATTCAATTCAGGTTCCTTGGAATCAAGAGGAAATGGCTTAAAAACATTTTTGAATAAAAAAAAAAAAAAAAAAACTTAATGCTAAGACTTAAGAATCAATATCAAAATATATACATAGGCATGCATTATCATGAAATGTCCATCAAAGTGGGTGTTTGATGACTTGTACTATTATATTAATAAAATAAACTCATGAATTAATAAGGTTTATATCATTTAATTCTTCCGTTTAACAATCATTTTGAGTTCCTGAACACAAGGTTAAAATGCGAAAATTCTATTCTCCTCAAACCTAGGGAAAATATATCGATACAATGCCATAAATTGCATTCTAAAGTGCACTTTAAAGGTTTTTTGGAACTGTATTTTTCCTTTAACGCGAAAGTAGTTGTGCGGGGTACAGAGTCACCCCAGGCTCATGAAATCTTTGATTTTGGAAAAACTGTTTATTTTTGACCAATGTCCTTGTCAGTATTCACCTCTATCACAGTCTTTAAGGGAACTAAAATGTATTTGCCCCAAATCTTCCTCTTTTTTGAGGGGGGAATGGCAAGTGCTTTCTTACAATCTTAAGGTACTTGGATGTGACTGAGTTCCCCACGTGACCACTTTTGTTCCAAAATATTTTCTATAAACAGGTGCAACAGGTAAACATTTTTCCCTATGAAAGATTTAGTGGTTTTGAATGCTGTGTTGCACAACTCATTATGGTTTGTAACTGTAAATGAACAGAATATAAAGAAAGAAATGGGTCTCTGTGTGATCTCTTTTGGATGAAGTTGAAAGTGATCAAGCAATGAAATGTTAATTATGATAGCGAAAGTAAATTTGAGAAAAATAATGAAAATGAAACTTTTGAGTTGGAAGGAAGGTTTTCAAATGCTACCTTAAATACTCTATCAAGAAAAGTATGTAGAGAGAGCCACAAGAATGACACTACGCCCTGTCGAGAAGACACAAGCAAGAAAAAGTTCAACATGCTATTTGTCGATCATGAAAAGACAATAAAACTACAATAATGAACAAAATATGACAGTTTTACCTGCATTCCTGTAATGCTAGTGATAAATGTTTGTGATTTGTCCTTTATAAAAGCCACCCACATTTAAAACATTTTAGTTAAGTTTCATTGATTTTTCTTTCAAATTATCAAAGAAAAATTAAAAAGCTCTTAAAAGTAGGTACATATACTTTTTAAATTAAATTATTAACTTGAATTATGATTTTTTTTTATGTATAATAAAAATAATAATAAAAAAAGTAAAGATTGAGGTAACTCCGCCCCCCCCCGCGCGACCCCACTAACGTTAGTATTGCATGCGCGTCTTCTCCCTGATTAATATTGGGAAATGTAACTAAATCTTTTTTAAAGATCTAGAAAGCTACAAAGAAATCATTAAAATAAACATATATGTTGCAAAATAAGAGGAAATTGTAATTTTAGAAGAAGCTTTATAACTCTGCTCTTTTTCGAATGCTTTTTATTACATTCAGATAGCTTAGGTTTTAGAAAGAACGCAGAATTCTCTCCCATTTGATTAACATTCAATCTACGAATTCATAATGGCCTGTTAAGGTATCTGACTCCATTCGGAGCCAAGATTTTGCAAAGGCTTAGAAATGAATAATTGTTTTGATATTTAGTGTCGCATGAACTAGAACATACGTTTAAAATTATTTTGAGAATTATTATTACAACAAATTATTTAAATGCAATTTTTTGGCAAAAAATGAAAAAAAGATTTATTTCCAAAATATTCTTCTTTTATATAAAATACGTTTATAGTAATAATATTTTACCTATATACAGGGTGTTCCGAAAAAGCGTGGACAAAATGACAAGTTAGATCAGTCATACAACAAGGATCAAAGATCGCATAGGAACATGGGGTCGCAAACCCCTGTAGAGGGCGCTAGAACCACGAGAGAGCGTTGCGGTGCAGACACGAGCCAACCAAAAGGAGATTGAATTCATTCGAGTCGTGGATGCGTTGGGCGTAACATGGCTAGTTACACGCACCGCGAATTGGCTGACATGCATTTAGTTTACGGCATGGCCAACTGCAATGGACGAGAAGCCTTGCGAATGTATCGTCAAAAATATCCTGGTAGAAAGATGCCTAGCCGCTCATTCTTTGCCACTATTCACCGAAGATTGTGTGAAACCGGCTCGTTAGACGTACACAAGCCAGATTCAGGTCGCCAACGAATATCTCGGACAGTTGATGCTGAAGAAAGAGTTGTCTACGCACTTCAGCGTAATCCTTCAACAAGTATACAAGTTGTATCCCTCCCGAGAGACCCATATTCCCCAAACTATCGTCTGGCGCATTGTACACGACGAAAGACTTTACCCATATCATTTACAACGCGTCCAGGCACTTCAACTGGGAGACTACAGCAGTCGTATGGATTTTGCGCGGTGGTATCTGCAAGAAAAAATTGCCGACCGACATTTCGCTCCAAGTGTTCTGTTCACGGATGAGGCTGCATTCTCATTAGAGGGTGGGATGAAATGTCACAACTCGCATAGGTGGGCAGATGAAAACCCGCAAGCTAAACGTCCGCACGCCAAACAACGAAGATTTTCCGTTAACGTGTGAGCTGGCATTGTAGGAGACCGTTTACTTGGTCCGTACATTTTACCAGACAGACTGAACAGTCCCACGTATCTAACATTCTTGCAAGAGGTTCTGCCAGACATGCTGAATACTAATATTCCCATGCCTATTCGTCGATGCATTAAATTTCAACACGATGGCGCTCCCGCACATTGCAGTAGAGACGTCAGAGCACATCTGCAGGCTACTTTTCCTGGCGGCTGGATTGGTCGCGGTGGATCAATTGCATGGCCACCACGATCGCCAGACCTGTCTCCCATGGATTTCTTCTTATGGGGCTTTTTAAAAGGACTTGTGTATGAAACACCTTTTTGAAACGCCAGAAGACTTGGTAGGAAGAATCGTTGAGGCAGCTGGATGTGTTCGAGATACACTTGGTATCTTTGAGAAGGTGCGCAATTCCATGCAACGTCGATGCCAGGCATGTCTCGATGCATCTGGTAAACACTTTGAGCACCTCCTGTAGGCGCAACATTTGGCATGCATAAGTCGCATGTGTGTAGGTAATTATAAATAAAATGATCTGTAATGATTTTGTTTCTTCTCTTTGTCTTATGTATTATTTTCGACGCTCTTTAGCGGCTCCGCATCGCAGTTACGACCCCATGTTCCTATGCAATTTTTTATCCTTGTTGTATGACTGATCTGCCATGTCATTTTGCCCACGTTTTTTCGGAACACCCTGTATAGCTAATACACCTATTATACCTATATATAGTAGTGCAGAGAGAGCCTGAACTACTATTTTTGAAATATATAATTTAGGAGTGAATTTATAGCTATTAATTCATTTGATAGTAAATCTAAAAATGCTGCGAATTTTTCAAATATTCTAGTTCAAGCTCTGTAGAGAAGTCTAAGCTATACATAGGAAAATTCTTATTATTTTGGTTGCACATTCCTTGAAAGGACAGTGCTTGAAATTATATCAATTTTGCAAAAAATGGCATTTAAACAATTATAACAATATTCTTAAAAATTTGTACATGTATATTCTAATTCAAATGATGCTAAATTTCAAACAATTATTCATCTATACGCTTTTGCAAAATTCCGTTTCCGAATGTACTCAGTTATCTTAATTTGACCTTTTTATCGCGCGGACCGGTCAACGTTTGATAGTTTTACTAACGCCCTCTGAGGGTGTAACCTTTATATTTTGGATTGTTCTGATTTAATGTTTTTAATTTAGTTGTAGTTAAATATGCCTTCAGAATAAAGCACAGTAACACCAAAAAATTAATATAAAGAGATATCTATGGAATATAAAGTGATTTCCATAGAAAGTCCGACAAAACATAGATAAATGCGTCACACTAAATAAAATGGAAATAATTTATAATGTTCCTTGGGGTGGCCGGTACCATTTGATTGATCCGCGGCTCGAAGGTTAGGCGTCTTAAATAATTAAATGGGACCTATAAATAATTTACTATGTATTACGTTTTATTTTCCTTATCCATTGTTGACAAAGGGAGAACATTTTAGGAGTCCTAAAATATTTCATTTTCCATTTTCTTTCAAAGAGTTCAGAGAAACTAAAAGGAGAACTTAACTCATCTATTTAAGAAATTTTTTCGATTACCTCCCATAATAAGGCATAAAATATCAATTCAAATTTATTTGTTGCAAAAACTTCGCATTGTCTGATTTTTTTTATCATGTATATTTTATAAAATGACTTTTATTGTATTATTTGGGCACTTATTTGTATTTTTATGCAGTTTCCTTCCTATTTCTGTCATATTTGTATGTACAAACGACCTCACCATATATAAATGAGTTTCGACTCTAAACCTAGAAATGATTTTGACGCTAAACCTATTATGAGTTTAGAAGTAGATAAATGCCTTCAAGGGCAGGTTGAACTAAAACATCTGCCCTTAAAACACATGAATGCTGATCTAAGCAAAGTCCACATACATATGGTTCACATGTTTGCGGAACTTGAATTTTGAATCATCAGTAATGTAAATTTACTTCGGCTTTGACAGTCATTTCATTACCACTACAAGACAATAAGCATGACTAAGATTCTGATATCACGCGTAACGTAATATGATAATACATTCATAAACCAAAATTTGAATCACGAAAGCAAAACTCCAAGCAGGTGCTCCTATGGAATTTATTATTTGATATGGAAAAAAAAAAATCCTTTATAATAATTCGCACGCGTAAGTTCTCGTGATAAATTTGTTTCGTGATGTTATTGAAGTCTTTATTTGCTTCCGTTCCGGTGCGTTTGTTGAAGCATCTTTTTAGATAAAAAAATTCGAAGCACGTGGGCATTATGTATCGAGGTTGAAAAAGTGGGTATATCATGCTAAATTCGTATTTGTCATGGACAATAAATGAGATGAAAGATTTGAGGGCTTAAAGCTGATACATTTTTAATTAAAAACACGCATAAAGGATTTGATTTATATAATTTTTTAAAGATTATTTTTAAAACTTATCTTTCTTATTTATCTTTTATCAACAAAAAATTTCGATTGTTGATTCTTGAGTAACAAATAAGATTTTTAAAAGTAGTAACACAAACAGTTTTGCTTTTCTCCAAAAACATTTTATTTACTAGAATCTAAAAGACAGTTAAATCAAAAAGTTAATTTTAATTCTAAAAATTATACTTTTAAATCTTCTCTTTAAGTTCCGGAAAAATACTTTTGCTTTATTTCTTTAGGAAATAAAGCGTATTTTCTTTTCAAAATGAAACAGGTGTTTAAATGTTACTGATGGGAAATATAGGTTCTTTGGATTATAGATACTTTTTGGAAGGAAACAGAATCTCATTTAGTTTGGTATATACTATACTATATGATTTCTATTTATGAGGATGCACAAAGTGAAGTAAGTAGATTATTATTTTGTTACTTATAAAGTAGATACTTTACTTATTTACCCAATTTACTTTGGTTATTTTACATTTATTTTGATAGTTTTCATTTATTTATATTTTTGTATTACTTTTAACTGTATTTTCCCTTCGGAATTTTACTTCTAACCAGTAATTTTGTCGAAAAAAAGAGAAAATCGGAACCTTGAAGCATGCAACTCCTGACAATAAAGTTCCGTGAATGAAGTCAGAACGACCGATCTGGTAACATTGGCGAATCAAAATGCTGTACATGCGTAGCTTCAGGTGTTGACCATCTGCCCTCACAGTTATTCAGTCTACCATCGTTTGTGTTCCATGTAAGACTTGTTTTACAAAGTGCTTGTTTAGTGTGTTGGATCCTAACTGAGAACAGAGGAAAATGAACGAACAAAAGATCAATTTAAAGTTTAGTTTTAAGCTTGAAATGACACTAACAGAAACTTATTTGATGCTGGTTCATGTTTACGAAGATGATCAAGCACTGTCCATGAATTGTGTTTACGAATGGTTCACCTGTTTTCGAGATGGTCGGAAAAGTGTTTCTGACAACCTCCGTAGCGAAAGACCGGCGACCTCCCTCAGTGACGAAAACATTGAGAAAGTGAGTAAATTAATCAAAAAAGATCGTCGATTAACTGTGCGTATGATAGCTTGACGATGAATGCTGTAAGGTGCATTGAAGTTTTGACCCGTTTCATGAAACGTCTACGCAGGGTACGAACCCCAGTACTCCCAACAAGGTTCGTGGTTTTTTGTTCACGACAATGCTCGCCCTCACATAGCCAATATCGTCAAACAGTTCCTGGCAAAAGACGGGGTGCTGCAAATCGAATATCCACCATTCTCGCCAGATCTCAATCCTCCAGACTTCTTCCTATTCCCACGACTGAAACGCGCTTTGAAAAGAAAAAGATTTGACGATATTTCTGACATCCAACGAAACGTGACTAGGCTTTTGAACCTTATCTCAAAAGAAGACTTCTTGCAAAATTTCCAGGACATGTATAGCAGATCTCAGCTGTGCATAGTTATAGGAAAAGACTATTTCGAAGGACAGTAAGGTAACTTTTGTTAATATTTCATCTATACGTTAATGTTACAGGACTATCCACCGAACTTTATTGTCAGAGGTTGTATTTAATCCTGCATATTAGATCTAAGAATAGGAATTTCCTTATATTTTACTTTGGCTATCTTATTATGTTTTATTGATTGATGTAACTGCTTTAAATCAGATCATAACGAGCTGTGATACTTTAAAACCGGGTAAAAAGAGAATTGGGTATGTTACAAAAACGTGTAAAATATTGAATCTAATGTATAGTAAAATTCTTACTTTTCGTGAGTACGTTTCAATACATCGTTCACACTCTCCTTGAAAAACCTTGCTCCAGACATGAAGTTATTGTTGACCCATAGTATCGTTACCATCGTCAAAACTTCATCAAAAGAAAGCTTTTGTGTCAGATACCCATCGTGTAGATCTAAGTAATCAGGATTCGTTTCAGAAAGAATCTTATCCAAGATATTAGCTGCCATACCCACAGGACTATCAGCCATGGCCCATCCTTAAGAAATGATGAATAGAAAATTAATGCAAAAATGTAAGAATCTCATATTGAATTCCACTTTCATATTTTTTATTAACCTACTTTAAGAAATTATTATTCAAATGAGTTATTAATTATGTTAAATCATTAAATATTATTTATGATCAAAAAATTTTGGTACTTATTTACTATACCATAGACCAATTTCGCCGAATACCAAGTAATATAAAAAAATTTAAGTCAATTCCTACTAAAGTCAACAAAGAAACATTTTATTTTAGTTACGTTTTATTAAATAGTTACAATTAATATAAATATGAAATACATATGACAGAATTTTAATATTAAGTGACAAAATAGAAAGCGATTTTCCTTGTAATTTTCCATTTCCCTTTCTATGTATGGTGTTGGACTATTTTTTTTGTTACTTTTATTCATTAATAACATTTAATTATTCTAATAAAATAGTATAGTAAAGAAAGATATCACATTCTCAGAAATTAGACAATCCCAGGTGGGATTCAAGCCAAGGATCTTTGTATTAGAATTCCAACGCTCTGTCCATTGCGCTACAGGAACATAACGAACGATTGTCCTTTCTATATATGCTGTTGGACTATTACTTTTGTTTATCCTTATTTATTCATTTTTTAATTTAATTAATGAATGAATATTTGGAAAAATCTGTATTACTACAAGTTTAAAAAAATGCATTTGAACATGAATAGAAAATATTGTTTTAACAATTGAAAATTTGAAGAATATATATATATATATATATATATATATATATATATATATATAAACATATAGGGAGAGAGTGAACTAGGATAGTAGGAATTGAAAAAGACGTCGCGAAATGATGCAATATCCAGCCAATAGTGGAAAAGTGTTCCTGTGTTTTTTGAGCACAATAATAATTACGACAATGTTTATAGCTCCATTTTTTGAAATGGCGAAATTGGTCAGTTGTATGATACGTAAGTACACATTTTTTTAAACGTAGAAATAGATAAATGAATATTAGGTTATTCAGAGAGAGAAAGAGAGCGGTGTTTAACTTACGGTCAGTCAAATCAGGGTTTAATAACCCCCGATTACATAAAATTCAAAAGGACATAACTATAACTTTTTCTTTCATTTTATTTCATAAAACATTTAAAGAATGATTTTTGAGTTATTTAAAGATTATTTTTAGCTATAATATCATAATAATATGAAAAATTTTCCTTTTTAGAATTAAATTATATTTTATGATTTAAAAATGGGTTACATATAAAAGAGAAAATGGAAATTTATTTATATACATATGCTGAATTAATAGAAGTTTTCTGAGATATAGGTTTAGTAAGAAAATCTTAGAAATTGTTTCTTTTTTTAATTATTTGATGCTCTTAAACTTAAAATAAAATGCTTAGAAAAAAGTAGAAAAACTACCTAAAGAGCCAGGCTTTGTAGAATGCATATGCAAAGATCCAGAATTTTCATAAAGTTTTCGCAGTTTATTTTTAAATGGAAAAAAGATTTCATATTCAGCTGAGTTGATTAAGAACGGAAAGAAAGATGTTACCACAGACTTGATGATGGAATCGAAGATGTTTGGCACAGAGAAGCACATATTTACATGCAAACCTTTTACCCTGAAAAAATAAATTATTAAAAACTATAAGTTGAATAAAATATAAACATTTGTCTGTAATGCATCAAAAAACTCACATGTTAATTTAATACACATGAAAGGAAACTTTGATTTATTTAAAATGCTCTTTTTAAAATAGTAAAAATGCGTTTAATTAAGATTATAAAGCATCAAAGCTGTTTCGTTTTCCTAACTTTGTTTTTAATGCTTGAGAAGCACTTAAGTTAAACTAAGTTTTCGAATTCACAATTTCTACGCTGATCAAATAACAATATTTTAGATACTTAATCCCTATATCTAGATACGTCCGCTCCATTCCGAAATGATTCGGGAAGATGACGTAATTTGATGCTGTAACGTTTGAGATTAATAAAGGTGGCGTAATATTCATTAATTTAAATATTTAGTTTATTTACGTCACAGCTATATTAATTACAGTATATACATTGAAGTTACTAAACATATGATGCAATCTTTAGAGTTCAAATGATGTTGTTTATGAGAGAGGTGGTCACGTCCAGTCTCACTGCGAAAGTTTCGAACCATCTTCGGGATGATAGCGGTTGACGTCTTTATCCTCGAGTTACGTTCGTAGGCGGAGTAGAGGGGGGGGGGTCTCGTGGTGTCAAAGGTTGCTGACGGATGTCCAGGACAAGACCACCCAATATTTTAAGGGTGCTCATTGAACGTGGTGATCATATCCGCAAAAAGAAGCCGATTTACAGCTGCGTGACGGAAAGCGTTACAATACGTAACCGAAAGCTTTAAGAATGCTGATAGTGATTTGTCACTCACTATTTATCCATTTGAGAGACAATGAGAGAATCGAAAGAGCTTAACGACTTTGATCGCGGAATTATCATGGGAGGCTACCTTTGCGGAAAATTAGATCGTGAAATTTCATATTCTGTAGATTATAAAATGCATTGTGAGAGAGATAATTAAAAAGAGAGAAAACGTCAAGGCTGTGAAACTGCAGAGAAACGAAGTGTGACAGGAAGGGAAAAAAATAAGTGAACCCAGTCATATAATTCTGAAAAGAGCAATTAAACAAAATAGCAAGTCCTCATGGGTTGAAATCACTTAAGAGTTCTAAAATTCATCTTGCGTTAGTGTTGACTGCAGCACAAATAATCGAGAATTGAAAAGCCTAGGACTCTATGGTTTTACAGTCCCTCACGTGCCGAACATCAATCCCCATAATAACAAGCGTCGACTGCAATGGTGTAAAGCTTATTCATCATTGGACAGTGGAAATATGGAGAAATTTTGTTTGGATTGATGAATATCGCTTTGCAATCTGGTAGTCTGCATCTGAATTTCGTAGATATGGAGTGAGTGAGTGAGTAAATATTAACGTCGCACTGATTAGCAACACGAGGGCTTTTGGCGACGGTCCGCGTAATTTTGAACCATGGCCAAGTGACGCGGACGACACCTGAGCTGGCACCCCCCTCTCCTAACTACCACACCACACCAACGGGAGGACGTTTGAGCTCTCGACAGATTTAACGTGCATCGCTCCCCTACACGGCGGATCTTTAGTAGTACTAGGATCGAACTCATGACACGCTAGCCATGATCCGATGCCTAGACCACTCGGCCACCGCGGCCGTCTTCGTAGATATGGAATTGTACCTACCGTAAAGTTTATTAGTAATAGTCTCATGGTATGGGGGTGGGGGTCTGAATCTCTTAATACCTGTGGTTGGTAACATGAAATCTGAGATGTACGTGGACAGTATAGACAATGCTTCTCTCTCAAGCTTATGGCAATATTTCGGGAAAAGTATATTGCTGTTCCAGCTGGATAACTGCTCCATTCACAGATCGAGACTTCACCAGTCATGATCAAAAAACTGGACTGATCTTCTCTGAGACCTGATTTGCTATTGCTGTCTGATAGAACTCCTTTAGAATGATTTAGAATGTGGATGCCGTACCCAGAAAAATCGATCATTCTCACTGCGTGCACTCACTTAAGCTGTTATGGACTTCTGGAAGTCAATTCCTATGTTCCCCTATCAAAAACTGATGGGAAGTCTTCCTCGACGTAAATAGACTGTCATTTATGCAAAAGGAGAACTAACACCCTATTAAAATATGCCTCAGGACTTCCCGAGTACGTACCATTGAGTGCACCGATACTCTTGGCTAGATAGTATACACACACGTAAGAATCGAAAATTTAGCGAATGTATGTATGTGTAAATATGTACATAGATATTTTACCCCTGCCGATAAATTTATTATTTTTAAAATTAATTTGCAAGTTTAACCCAATTTCTACTTTTAAGTGTGATTTCTAGAACCCGATATAGAGCGGGAAAAGGTATAATTCAAAGCAATGTTACCCTTTCAAATAAAAATAAGCATCAAGATTTTACCAGATTCAATTTTTTTTCAAATTTCATGCAAAATAAACATATTTCTAGGTGAGTATTGTTCTAATCAGGAATGTAGTGTTACTTACCTAATATGGAAAGAAAACTGTTTAAATGTTAGAAATATTTTAAGAATTCCATCTTATTGATTATTCTCACCTGTAAGGATAGTATCGAGCCATCAAAGAAGCTGTAATAGATCCCCAATCATATCCGTGAACATAGAATTTTGAATATCCCAAGCAATCCATTAGAGATATCATAATTCGAGCCATAGCTTTTGCATTAAATCCTAAAAGAAAGTTATTTACTATTCTAGAGTACGTTCAAAATAAGAGAATACTTTCTAGAGTATTTTCGAAATACAGAAAATATCATAAAAAAGAAGATATTTATTCAATCATAAAAATTTTTGATAATTGTAATAAACGATATGAAATAGTAAGAGGACAATATATGTGGGAAGAAATTTTACATATATTAAATTTTAAATGATTAAAATAATGAGTTTTTCTTTCCAACTGAGATTCAACAACTAATAATTATTCTTGACCTCAGCTTATTTAGGTATTATGAACTAGAGCATGCGCAATAAACTATTGTTTAAACCTTTGCAACAAATATTTAATCCCTTTCCCTTGATATTCGATTATTTTTTAATTTTCCCTTTTCTGCATAGTTATAATATACGAGTAACGTCAAATGTTTACTGCTGTATAGTTTTTTCTACTTTTTAGATTCCAATATAATGGTTACTATTTTTTTTTTTTTTTTTGTAGTTGAACGTTTCTGGTTGCCGATTTGTAACCATCCCAAAAGTCTGCATAACACATTCAAGATTCCTCGCAGACCACACACACACACACACAAGTTATACCTGACTTCCGTATTCACTCCAAATCAACACGAAAACTTTAAATCACAACCAATGTATGTGTAGCAAACAATTTATATAGTATCTTCTGTAGTTGGTATTTGTTTGAAATCACAAGTATTAACACCATTGCCCCTAAAACATGGATTTAGTAATGTACTAACCTAGCTACAATGATCACGTTTTTGACACAAGAATGATTATAAGCAGATTCAGCGAAAATCGTTTAACACGAAACTGAGGAGGACTAAAATATTTTTTCGTGTCAAAAGAATTTCGTGTTACAATAATCTATTCCAAAAAAGAGATATCTAAGAGGGGGGGAAAAAAGGGGGGATCATAAATTCTACAAAATTAAGTTTATTAGAAAATATTTTATTTACATAGATGTGTTCAAACATTTCCGCAGTTTGTTTTCTTTTCTAGCGCATTTTTCATGTAGTGGAACAAAAGCGCTATTAGGACGCAAATTTCGTCTGCGTTCCATATTTTATCGTGCCTTTTTCTCAGCCAATAAGCAACCAAATGACCTCGGGTTTTTGGCATTTGCTCGCATTTGTGCCCTACATGAGCCGAATCATGTTTAAATTTTCCCATAGTTTTCCCGAATTTTTCCTACAAATTTTCCTGAATTTCGCTAGTTTATAACAAAATTTTCTCAAATTTTGCCTAGTAAATTTATTGTTTGCAAAAAGTTTTTAAAAAAATCTACCTGCATATTTCTTTTCAGCTCAATAGTAGTACATTTATAAGAGTGGTACAGTACTACTTTCTGTTAGTAAAAAGTTCATTAGTTGCATTATTGTAAAATACAACATGTGAAAAACGCGCTAAAATTACTTGGCCATGCCGATGGTTGATATCTTGTTTTAAAATTATAGCGACACCAAAATCCTTACAGATTTCCGTTCTCGTCTTCTGTTTTTGAACAACAGCTTTAAGAAAATCCATCTCCATTTTTAGAGAAATAGCAGTTTGCTTTCCACCTGAGCTCTTTGCCATTTTGCTCATAAAAAAATTCCTCTAAAATAGGGGAGGGGGAGGAACGCGAACCAACACTTTGATGTACTCGTCACCGAATTCCAAAGCCAACTAATGAGAGGTGAAAAGTTTTTGAGTGCCATTTGTAGGGATGGAAGGTAAAAGTAGCTTAGATAAACGAAATTGGCTCGTGTTAAAGTCTATTCCGAGGATATTTCAAAGCTAAGAGTTAGCCTCCTTTCGACAAAAAATGTGAAACCACCTCTCTTTCATTTCACAACCCTCCTTAATCTCGCCTGTGTGGCTGGCGTTTTCCGTATTTTGTTCATTCGCAGAAGGGAAATCTTTTCGTGTTCAGCGATTTTCGTTTAGTGCTAAGAGAAGAAAAATGCAAGAAATTACATAACATTTGATGTTAACCAATATTTAGTCTTAAACGTTTTTGCGTTAGACGCATTTTACTGTATATTAACTACCTTCAAAATTATTAAAATAATATACCTTTAACATTGGTTCGATATGTTTGTCGAAAAGACTACTTACATAAGGGAATACAACTTGATTCATGGAGTATTGTGCTAAAACCCGTTTTCGAAAAGTAGAGGGTTCGGCTTTTTTTTTCCATCCCAAAGAAAATATGTGTAATGGGGCTACTAAATAATATATCAAAGTTTGAAAGTTTGCATGCTGATTTGCTATGGATTTGTAGAATTAGGCGACAATTCATGTCTGGGTCTTGTCATTTGACCATGTTATGAGGTACTTTGACTTTTTTTTAAATATGTACGTGTCTATTAAGATAAGTAAACGAGAAACAAATTTTACTTATTTATGTGATTGTTTACTTACTAAAACTTTAAGCAAATCATTGATTTGAAATTATCCCGTTAAGCTCTTCATCAAGACAAAAATACATCAATCAACTGAGTGTATTAAAGCAAATGAATATTTCTTTACACAAATATCAATGACTAAACCAAAAAAAAAAATTATAGAATTGTGCATTAATACTGATCTGATACTTCAATATTTAAGTGTTTCGTACATGGGCACCAAAATAGGTATATATCGTTTAGAGAGGACGTGAGATTATGATTGCTTTTCCAAATTGTTGCTAACACAAACATCGCAATATTGTCGGATAAAATAAATACATTACATGCATAATGATCAAAAGTTAAATTATTATGGAGCTTTATATTAACTTTATCTAACCTAATCAACTTACCTTT